>JARGYV010090721.1:0-16457 GCA_029532675.1 Ornithodoros moubata
TGAAAACTCCCCCGACGAGTGAGTCTCTTGACAGGCAACCCTCCCGTACTTTTCGCCGTGCATCGCCGCGCCAGCGGCCTCAGCCTCTATTTCTGCGATGTAAAGACTGGCTTTCTTTAAGTTTCCGAAAGTAAAAAAGGAGAAACATTTCTTGCGCGACGTTGCCTATCATTAGTCCCTTCCCTCCTCGAACTTGGCTGTGTAATTTGTGTCGATTACGCGTTGGAGAAGCCCAGCACGGTTGCCAACTCTGCGCAGTCTGGGCGGGAAAAGTCAAGAATAAAAAAGAAGGAAGAGAGAGAGAGAGAACCGGAGGCCCTACAATCGCCGGCCAGAAATGTCAGCAGAGAGAATGCGCGTCTTCCTTTATTTACTTTCATTTTATTTTCCAAGCTCAGAACATGATAGATTTCTGCGAGGGAGCGGAGACCAACTCTGGACGTCGCCTGCTATACAGAAGGAAACAAAAGGAACCGTTGTTTTTCTCCCGAATGTGTTCAAAATTTCGCGTTTCTGTGCTCTTGCATGACATGAAACTTCCACCATCTGTGAACTTGTTTTCGCATTTGAAGTTTTAGAAAAGACTGGCCATTTTGCTTGGAACATGGTATTCGTCGTTTGTTTTTGACGTACATTCTACTTTTGACTGTGGTTTATGGTGCTCCACTCAATTAACGTACCTGCTATCTAGTATGCAGCGGAGACAAATCGGAGTCTCCCGGAAACAGAATTTTCATGTCTCAGCGTTTGCAAAGTGTGAACGAATCGCACGGACCCAAGCCAAGCCACCACGAGCACTGAGCTGTTCTGTTCCAAGAACTAAAACAGTTCCTCGAGTTCCTTTCCTTATCGTTACTTCTTCGAAACATCCTTCTGTGGTCAGCCCTGCAACTCCTACCGCCCACGTGTGCATTCCGGTTTTGTGCTGCCATCCAAGCTCTCATATTTTCGTCCATGTGAGAGCACACACAAGGCAGCCCGTTCAGTGTTTTATTAATGCTGGCGCAGGCGTTTACGATTATTGCCTTGGACCATAAAACTGGCTAAGCGGAAATAGTCACCAACGATGCGCTGGCGCTCTCATCAGCTTACGGCCAGAACTCTCCTCTTTCCTTTTATGTAGACGGGAGAGCGTGATGGATGACGTCACGGTACTGCGGTGGCGCTGCGGATAGGCAAGTGATCAGGAAAAAAAAAAGGGGGATGGATATGTGAGCTCTTAGTACAATGATTAAGGGCTTTCATGATAAGAGAGTGGCTCCACGGTAGCCGGATTACGGACTTCTCCTTTCTGTTTCGTATCGACTGTGATAACGATTCGATTTTTAATCGCGTAACGCCGATTGGTGACGTTTATCGGCGGAGGCTGAAACCTATGCGCCAGTAACCGAAATTTACAATATTAACGCAGACAAATCATGAATCACTAATATTAGCTGCTTGGCGGAATTTGACACCATTTCCTTCTTGAACTTCATGCACTATTATGGTCAGCTGTGTATTTTACAAGACAGCAAGCGACCCTTCTCGGGAATTCGCACACTACGCGACAGGGTGAAAAAACCTTGGAATTGACCGTCGCTTAAATGCAAAAGTGGCTCTTAAAGACGTTCAGTTGGATACGGAGGAAGGCACAACGCTTAAAGGGATCGTTAAAGTGCAAATGATGACGAACGAGCGCGCACACCCAGAACAGGAGCGCCAACTTGTGGCAGAAATACAAATCGACCTATAAATGCGCCGTGTATCATTTTACACTTACCGTCGGTTTCGAACGCACCGTGATTGCATTGCGATTGAGTAGTACCAATGTGGGCTTACCTGGAAGAAGAAAGAAAACTTGATTTACTACGACAGTTCCATGCTGACATTTCCCTCATTTGCGATAATGAGTATTAAGTAACACATTTAGAGTTACGTATTTACTTCATAAAATAATACGTCGTGAACGACATTGTTAATGCGCGAATTTCAAGCCGCAGTTTAGTGAATGAAAAACTTTGAGAGTGCTTTTCTTTTTCTTATTTACATTCCACTGATCCAACTTTTTGGCCACTTGCTAATTTATTAATATTTCGTTTCTAAAAGTGAAATTGGGGGATATGTAAAGGAGATATCTGCGCGATTACAAAAGCACTTTCCTTGAGATTTCCCTTTAGACGGATTAGGGAGACCAAATTAGCTTTCGGGGCCTTTCAAGGGATACTGAGCGGTGCTTGCAGCATTTGATGAAATGATTACTGCCGAAGCCGTAAACAGTGAAGATTGACTACCCGCCCCAACCAGCGACATCGGATTAACAGCGATATTTGCGTTGATTTGTTCTCATGGATGTACAATCGGAAAATCCTCTGAGCTTTACACACTCAATATCTACCTTTATACTCGCTCACCCCCCAAATAACTGTCACACACAAAGATACGCTGTCTTAAGCGACACACATCCTATGCATTTCAGACACGGAACAATGCAGAACTAGCAGACGATCGCCTCGTCATGAAATAATAAAGAAAAAGAAGAGTGTGTCAGCACAGCGATAGGATCGTGTCGACTGGGGCTGCCGCCAAATGGGGAAGACTTGGACGGCAAACGTCACCAGGTTATGACAACATGACCCTCTCTCTTTATCTACTCTGTGTATATTGCATTTCTGTATGCACGCCAAGTTGTCCCTTTTTTTGCTTCCATCCGGGAACCTCAAAGTGCCGTCAGTTTCGTGTGTTACCCGAGCGATAACCTTCAAATGGATTATCGACGCTTCAAAGGCGCTTTCCATTGAAAGCAGGTGTACTAGTTGATTCCAGCCATTTTATTTATGTGTGCCATCTGCCGTGAAATGTCGCGCGTCGAAATGGAATTAAGACAGGCAGAGATGTCTTCGGATAAGTGTCTTTGAGAGACATATATGATGAGCGACTAAAGACCATAGGAAAGGCCTTAGGCCATAATCTTGGTTCTCATTATTCCCCCTTAATATATATATATATATATATCTGATTTGGTTCGCCTATATATATTGCCTATATACTACCTATACACACATATATCATTCTATACGGCTTGAGAGCAAGGTGTGGTGTGGATGGCAGATGATGCGCTGTCATTTGATATGACCTTTATGCGTACAGCATCTGTGAGCCGCTTACTTTTTGTCAAGCAGTATCGGGGTCTATCCGTTCACGTGTCAACCACTCCGTACTTATCAAATAAAAATCCAATGCCATCAAGCACTGTGTGCTCGGTGGGAAAGGTGCGTCCTGGGCCGACTTCACAGAGCAACGTAAGGCCTTCAATTGGAAGCGAGGGGAAAGAAAAACGCCAGTGGCGGGATTCGAAGCCCTAACCCCTCATGTAATTACTATCATATATTACGAGATAAAATTACTCCAGAGTATTACTCCAAATTACTCTCCAAACTCCGACAGATGAGCAGGTTGCATCGGACTTCCTTCCTTCCTTCATTTATTTTGTTAAACAAGAATATTATCTTCATAAATCCTTATCGATGCCCATGGAAACACTGTTGGTAGGTAAACAAAGCATGAGCCCAAGCACAGTGAGTGAGGTTTCTCCTCTGAAGAGACTGTGTGCGGGGATATATAGGTATGTGTCATTCGGAGCGACCTCTGCAGGGAAACGCCTGGAGACGCGGGTCCCTCTCTATCAGCATCCGTCATCTTGTGATATCGAGCTGTGGCCAAAATAAATCATCGGCTCTTCTCACAGTCGTTTAGGACCTTTGTGGACTTTTTTCTTTCCCTGTGCAGAAAGCTTTTGAGCCCCGCGGCTAGGTGTCGCGACCGCCGACTACTTAAGTTGACCGGCGCGTCTGCTTTCTTTCACACTAAAATGGTCGTCTGCTTTATTTTAGAGCAGTCATAAAAAAGCCAGAGATGGGTAAACAAGCATGCAGCCTAAGAGGTTCCTTGTTGATTTCTTGGCCCTTAGTCGGAGCACCTTGAGTACGATGAAGCTCACGGTATGGTCAGCGATTTTTGGACGTGATTTTATTAAAGAACTTGAAGTATTTTTACGGGTTTCTGCACGAATGGAATTTCCTGGTTTTAGTATGAAAGAGCTGCCTTAGATTACGCTGCAACAGTGGGTTTTGCCCTGTGCATAATAGTAGGCGAAAGCGGACACGGGTTAGGACCAACTTAAGTGTATTATTGCACATCCATTATTACATCGTTAATGCGGGTAGCAAGGCTGCTTTCCTGACTATTGTGGAGCTTTTCTCGCGATTAAGCTTTCGTTCTCATTGGTTTCGGTCTTATCGTCTGCAGCATCACGACTGACGGTGTCGCCACCAGACGGGCGCTGCTGAACCACAGGTATAGGCCATAGTGTTTGTTAAGACGTCGCCTTTAGACACGTTTTTCAAATGTCATGGTTTATTGGCGATGAAATTGAACAAATGCTAGCGTCTATATGATTTTTTTCCTCCGTCTCTGCCACCTTTTAAGAGGTAAATTACTTCGCAATGACCCTTTTTCTCAACGCAGGCCTCAAAAGAAGCGTCGTACTTTATCTTGGAAAGCCCTGTACTATAACATATAACGTGTAAATGTCCCACATAACGGCGTTAAGAATGCACATAGGTCACCTGCAGTGATTAAAGAGATCCTTATATTTTGTCAAAGGCCTCACGTCCANATCGCTGTCTCATATGTCAAGCAACTTCCTTTTCAATATTCTGTCCCGCTGAAACGAAAAAAAAAAAAAGAAAAATATCGACAAAGATAAAGTGGGGTGGGGGAATCGTGAGTGGATTGAGGAGAGCCCAAATATCCCAAATCTGTCGCTCCTAATACATTTAATCCCATGCGGTCAAGACTCCTACCAATCTCCCGCCATGTCTCCATCTCATTCGCTGCAGTGTATCTTTTTATACCAATCTACAAGATTCTGGGGTTTTCAATCAAGCTTTGCGTTGACTGCGTTCCTTTTTTTTTTTTTTTTCTGCCTCCCCCAATGGAAAACGGCATTCGTCAAATAGAGGCTCCACACCCACCTTCGTAATTAAATAAGCTGGAAAAGCGGCCATTAGAGGTATACCAGAAGACGAAACTAGGAAAGAAATAGCCAGCATGCCAGGACTATAGGAAGTGCGCGCCTTCGCTTAGTGAGATTAGCTGTCGATTGATAAATGGAACGCTCTGCCTCCTATCTGCAGAGAAAGCAAACACAAGGGAAACGTGAGAGATGAAGAAGCGAAAAGCTTTGCTCAAACCTTGCATCTTCTCTCTTCAAACTCGCGCACAAGTTTGATATCTGACTCCAGAAAGCGGAGAAAGGGAAGAAAGAAAAACGAAGGCGACGTCGCCTTTTAGAGAAGCCGTTCCAATGCAGTTTGTGTGTCGCGGTTTAATCAGTTCTTTTTTAATAAAAAAAAGTTCACAATCAATATTGCCGGAAGACACAGCGCGTGACAGATGTCCGTGTTCTGTTTGTCATGTTTGGTCCAAGACAGTGGTCCTCTAGTCTTGCTTCCACTCGCAGAGAAAAGAGCATCGAACGGGAGACAGCATAACTAAGAGAGCGAAAGCAGTCCCTTGTAGTTGCTATCCTGGCCCCCGCGGAGGAGTCGGCCATGATGAACCGAAATATCGAACATGACAGGCAGCAGCCGAGAATCCTGTGATGTTTGGTCCTGGCTGTCATCACCATGTGCCACACTCGACTGCAAAGAACCCTGTCTGTTCCTTACAAAAGACAAGCTCCGCGTGGTCACTGACAAAGAAGAAACCTCATCTGAAGCCAGCCTTCGGCAACCATTGGCGGCGATCTATTGATGAGAGTGGAGGGAGGGTTACTTTTATGTGGCCCATTATAGGACTCGCCGAAGGCTCTCATTTAATCGCAAATGAATGTCTATAGATGCCCATAATTTGTGGAGAACCTCTCTGTATGCATATACTGGTCGAAGATGTAACAAAAGCCTTTTTTTTTTTTTTTTCAAGTTCCTTTCTTTCTTGCGACTGAACGAACGAAAGGGCTCGCAGGTCGGTGCTTTTTCCAAAGCAGCACCAAAAATCAAAAGGTTGTAGGTTTCAGTTGTGCTAACAACCGCGCTATTTTCCCGGTATTTTCTGACGTAAATTGTCGCGGTTTTTCTCAAGTCGACGAGTCATAAGCCGTTCCAACCTATTGTTTTCTCGAGTTACTCCGGCAGCCTTTTAACAGCCGCTTCTAGAACCGTTTGCGTTTCTGTTTTTGGAAACGATGCTCGCTTGCGGCCCCAGGAAACGAAATAGTCCTACTCGATATTGCGGTGTGACCAGAGCACGTTTAGGTGAATGTCTCGAACGTGGCGCCGTCTCCTCCCTGCGGCGCGTAGGCGAAAAAAGAGCCAGTCCTGAGACAACGGAAGCTCCCAGCGGTTCACCATCTGCGTGCTGGCGTCTCGGAGTCACCGTTGGCTCTAATTTACGAGTTCTAACACGAAACGCTCTGGGCAGACGGGGAAAGAAAAACATTTTCTCGTACGAACGGAGGAAAAAAAAAAAAAAAAGAATGGCCAATGTTAGTATCACAGAGAAGAGGTTGCACGAAAGACGATTCGCGTCTTCAGGAATGGGCATCACAGGCCAGCATTTGGGCTACGGGAAGGAACGAGCAACTCTTGCAGTCTTCCCAGCTTCCGGATAAACAACTTCATTCGTGAAGGTGAATGTGCTCGGTAGCTTTACAATGAAGCTTACCAGGACTAGCAAAGGGTGAATCCTGGAAGGCTGCTACGGCATCAGACGCAGGAATTTTTCTCGTACTGCGGTATAGGATTAACAAAAGGAAATATGTCGGATGTACCGCAGGAGATGTGAAGTATACATGCAGCAGAGACTCCATTGGTACCTAGTCACCCAAGGTTCTTCGCACCGCCATGCACCACACCTCCATCATTACTCCGGCGACTTACGACACGCTGATGACAGGCTACGGTTCGTTTTGGGGCACTACGGGCCGAACCGTTAAGAAAATTCCAATGGAAGGACGCCTTCCACAGTGGGGAGCCTCTCATCTCCCCCCTCTGACATAGTCTGGGGCCAGAGAGTCGGGGGAACTCTGGACTATGTGTGGTTTGTACAACGGCGGCACCAGTTTCCAGACGACGGCAGGTGGAACAAGAAAGGAGGTTCGATTCCAGAGGGCGCTATTATCTGTCCCACTTCCACCGCGTTTCTGTGGAAGACCCATCGGCAACGGCGCCTCCATAATCGGTTCTGCGAAGACAGCTCTCTCGCGCAGCGAGCAGTGGCCGACTGCTCCGACGACTGCGCGCCAACGCTTCCGCGTCGCGTGGCCTTCACAATGAACACCGCGTATGTGCGTACTCTAAATATTCTGGGGGTACAGTGGTTGCCGTTTAGCTGTGGAAAGAAGGGTGAAGAAGTATAATCGGGGTTACTTGTTTGTTAGGGAGCGTCCTCGCCACGCAGGTAGCCTGAACTATTTCTAATATTCTGAGCGCTTATCAGAGACAAGCTCATTCGTTTAGGATCAGTGATAGCGACCGATGTTCGCACATTTTGTGACACTGTGCACTCTGACATTGGGCAATCCGAGTGGTAAAGGGCCTGCATGTGCGAGGTCACGATATAAACTTTACCGATTGAGCACCAACTCATTGGACATGCGCGTACAGAATGACGACATGCGTGCCTGTATACCGAACCCTTGAAGCGCGGTACGGAAACGTTAATCTCTAATGGTCGGATGTTCATCCACCAGGGGAAAAAATAAAATACAAGGAAAGGAGGAACACCATAGGGCAAACATAAAACTGGAACTTCCGACTGCGGAGGAAAGGAATGGACACAAAAGGCGAAGTCAATGAGCTTTGTCTGAGCAAACAGAATCTCCGGCAATACGAGGAGGCACTTCCCCCTCCCTCTGGAAACAAATCGAACATCGATGGTGGATCGGATAGAGGGAGACTAACGAAGACGACGACGGTCGGGAATTAAAACGGCCGCCGGGGCCAAGTGGTCCTCTGAGTACACAAGCTGGCTCTGTCGCTCTGTTGCTGGACTCACAGAAGGGCTCTCTAGGCTCTGATCCGGACGCATCTTCTTCTCTTCACTGGCCATTAGCCAGGGCGCCGTTTGGCCGGCCTCTCTGATATGGTCGTCTTTTTCTTCTTCACCTTGTGGTCAGAGCTTTCCTCTTATACACGTTCTGGGAGGCGTGTATCAGGATTGTAGCGGATGGATGCCATGTGGTCGGTGTGGTGGTCATCACTTCGGATTTTGACTAAGCCAAAATTGAATGCAACTTAACTCGTGCAGTTAAATTAACTCATGCACCTCATGACTTTCTTCAAAGGTAATTTCAAGAGTACTTTGAAAGGATATTGATCATCTAAATTTTTGTGGCGTGAAAATTAGCCTGGTTCACCACACAGCATTACACCCTTCGGAGGAATGTTGGTCTCACAGTGTTGTCAACAAAGGCTTTTCTAACAAAAACAATATTAGCATCTGCAATAGCTTGCAGTGAATGTTAACTCTTCACTGCCATAACATCCCACAGTATTCGTTCGAGAGGCCAGTTAGAAACTTTGGTAAAAAACGCTCGTCTCTGTATTGCTCAATTTTTCAAGGATATAAATGCAACAGTTGATGCCTTTCGTACAACTTCTTCTGAAATATATACATCCTCTCGAAAGTTCGTTTTGCGCATGAACCCATCACGGTGAGTTATATTCTTCATGGGATGACGGTGATTCATTTCCTTATGCTGGCTACATTGCGCGTTATACTGAAGCGCCCTCTGTGAGGAGAAACGCAGAATGGCCAGACGATCATCCATCAAAATATAGAAGGATGAAATTGAAGCGAAGGGCTCCTCAAAGCTCCCCCAAAACAACGTAGAAAAGCGATCGGTTTACGCAGCCAGCTCAGAGAGGTGCAGAGAGTCTTCAGTACAGCCGGTTAAGACGATTACTACATATACGTAGACTAAGCTTTTGAATTTTTCATTTTCTCATTCGCTGACATTTCCTTGTTTGCAGGAGGAATGTGCTTTACAGACAAGACAGCTACCGAATACGGTGAGTAGACAAAAAAATAAGTCTCGTGCCGGTCTAAATCGTGCTGGTGTTCCCGCTTAGGCCGGGTACACTATAACATTACTTGTGTTTCTTCGTCATTTTTAAGTGATTAGCTTTTGAAATATATTTACGACGGGAAGATTTCATGCGAAACAGATATCAGTACTCCGCGCATGCGCAGTTGGGTACCTTTGCTTTTTCTCCGTTTTTTTTTTGGCGTACCGATAAAAAGAAGAAGAAAATGTTCAAGAGTAAAATGAGTGTTGAGAAGAAGAAGTGTTCGCCTACCATATTGCACTGTATGAGTGCACCACCCCCATGTTGCGCTGCTGGCGATCTCAGTCAACTGACGACAAACTGGCATCAAAGTATGGGGAGCCGCAGACACATTCAATCTATTCATAGCCCTGTTCCACAAGCACGCCCAGCTATCGTTGACACGGTCGAATTAGACCCAACCACAGGTGTTACACGGTACCGTCAAGTGTGGGACGCCATCTCAGTTGAACCTCTCAACTATTCCAAGATGGCAGCCCCTCTCTGAACCGCTCCGTCAAGATAATATACTAGTTCATAAAAGGCGCAGAAATATGCTTAGGAAGTATAGCATTTGACAAACGACATAGGAGGTTGTTGTCATTCGCTGCTCAGTTTACCTTCTTAAATGGCAGCTCATGGGCAGTTGATTGATCGTCTGCAAAAGCGTGACAATGTCGATCGAAACCAGAGCGCAGAGGCGACTTCTTGGCATTGTATACAGGTCCTATCTCCTCCAGACCTGGAAGAAATCCTTTTCTGGCGGCGTTTCCGTCGATACGTCAACCAGTAGAAAAAGGGGGCGCTCGCAGTCGACCAAACAGTCAACGACGCCTCCGGTGAAAATCAATTTCGTATATACGGGAAGAAGGGCCTCACAATAAGAATAAGAGAGGCAGGCTGTAGATCAAGTCGGATTTACAGATCAATGATATTCCCTTTCACTGTTTGTCTAGTGAATGCGCACGAGGAACCTTGTTAGACATCGCGCATGCGCAGTGAATGACATTTCGATTCACTGGCAAAGTTTTTCGGGATGAAGGAGACACGAGGTCGTATTCATGAGCAGACTGAATACCTTGGCCATTTAAGCGTCTGTCTGCACTGCGACACAAGTGTGGCTATGTGACCAGCACAGTGGGATTGAGACGCCCCGTCGCCTTCACTAAACCTGTCTGGAAAAATTTGTCACCAACAGATGGAAACGTACATACTTGTCACGACATGTACCCGAACAGAACGAGGTTAAGAAGAGCAAGGGAAGCGAAGAAGATAGCACAAGTATCTCATTCGAGACCAACAAAAGGAGACGAAGAAAGAGTGGAGCAGGACTGTAAAGGCGCTATAGAGGCGGTGGTCTTCTGCGCAGTCATTAATCCATTAACCTCTGACAGCAGATTAGTATCGGAACACACAGGCAGCTCTCCCTCCCTCCCGCCCGCCTTCAGACAACCCCCTTGTGAGAGCGATGAAGTGCGCTTGTAATCTCTACAAAGCTGTGACCGTTTCTCCGGGGATGATATGCGCCGATACTTCCAAAGGTGATCGCTGCTTTGACCTCTTGGCTAACTTTTCTCTCTTCTTTCATTTAATTTTTTTTTTTTTTTTTTTGCTTTTGTTGCAGTTACTGGGAATATTATGAATACATTAGTAAGGAATATTGCGGGCATCATGTACCCTAGACTCGCATACATGGACCGTCCTATCAATCGAGAATCATCACCATCAACCTCATCGTGAGTTTTATATGATCGCAGACAATGTTACCGCCATTCTTCCATAACACTCGTCCAAGTACAGTAATAAGCTTTCCTTTTATTTCGTCCTTCACTACTTGAGGCATCGTGTCTTGTTTAGTACGCACGATGATGCTGATCAGTTTCTCGCTCTGCAGTAGCTCTGTTATTTGCCGGTTCCAAAATACCCATCTAGAAGCGGAAACACCTTTTTATGATGTCGTACGACCTGCAATTGGGAGGAGATGTCGCCTCGCAGTAGGAAGGTCATTTATCACGTGTGACCGGCGTTGCGCCAAGGATTAGCGGTGCTGACGGAAAAACGGAGGATCATGGGCTGCAGGAGAAAGAGCGGCCGTGTGTAGCGTTCAACGAACACCGCCAGCCGCCCCAAAGCTTTCCTCCACGAACGTTTTCCTTTCCTTTTTCGTTTCCTGGCTCTGTACTCGTCTGACGGGGATGTTCTGCTGTGACGAATTCTGCGCAAGGGGCGAAGCACGTACGAAGTGCGAACTATATTCAAATCTCAAGAGTATCGAAAAGGATATCAGACTTAGCTGAGCAAGAAAAGCAACAACAATATTAAATGGTGACGATGAATCGCGATGCTTCATCATTAATTACAATGAAATCAAATCAAAAAGAAATATATATTACTACAGATGTGGCAGACGTTGTGACATAAGGTGAAAGCGATGTCATACACGCAAGTCTAGAATTGGTATAAAGAAGGAAGGCTTCTCCCGATTTAGAGTTCTTTTATCAGAAAGCGGCTCGTTCGAGGCGATCGAAGGAACCGAACATGAAATTTTGAAATATGACTTCATAAAATCAGCTATGCAAAAAAGAAAGAAAAAAGAAGGTAACACAAAATAAATAAAAAATTTTGACAAATTCTACTTGCATGGGCTTTCGCTTGACGGGGCCCTCGACCGACAACCGCCGCGCTCTCTGCAGCCCCAAAGCATACAAAGCTTCCTACGCAGAAACTCCTGCGGGATATAAACTACGTGATACGACTGGTACACCCTGCAATTATGAGACGCATTGATCACCTTCTCTATACCATTTTATAATGCGGCCGACAGCGCCCTCTACATAATTGATAACTGGGCATATGTACCGCATTGCTATTCCCGTGTACCTGTGATATGTGGTCGTGTTGCGGAAGAGGCGCCATTAGCGAAAGAATGGCCCAGTCATCACGTGGCAATCGCTATCAGCGGCGCATACATGAAAGAACAGGCGATCAAGTACGCCATCGGGGACTTGGAGCGCCAGCTAACAATGGAGCTTGAGAAATTGAAACACAGACAAGAATATCCCTTCCATCTGCGCTGGGATTGGAACCACAATGCCACTGGTCAAGTGGAATGGTTAGCATCCCTCACCGGTAATCAGTGGGATCTGGATTCAATCCTGGCGCCGTCACGAAAGGTCTCGATTTTCTTTCTTTTTAATTGACCAATTTCTTCAGGGTTAGGTTCTTTGAGTATTAGTTTGAATGAATGGTTCGAGTAACTCCTAAGAAAGATTTACAACAAGACGGAAAACACGACCCTCGTCAATGGATCGCTTGTATCGACGGGTAAAAAATAATGCGATTCACTCAGACTGTATATCCTAACTTATTTGCTGTGGCTGAACGTCTAACGACAGTCCGTTAATCACGTTCTTAGCAGCACGACCTGTCGTTCGGCTGAGCAAGTAACCATTACTGCGTAGCTAATACAATGGCCCGCCTGTCAGTCGTAGACTTCTCTGGACAATAGGAGATGCGGATAGAAAGAGCGGCTTGCAGTATACGTATCCCTTCCCGACGACTCTGTGTATAAGGGGAATGACATGGTTGACCCTCAGGTGCATTATCCCAAACAATGGTACGGCAATGGAGGACGCTTACTCCCTCAAATGGTCTCCTTCCACTTGTGTCATTTCACGCTGTAAGAAGAGCTAATGTGTATTTACCACAGTTGCTGTGTTTATCCTCCGCGGTGCGTTATTATCGTCATAATCATCATCTACGATTAACCAGACGGAACGACGACAGGCCATGCAATTGAAACCATATTTGGACGTACAGTTTTTCATGGTGACCCGTCTCTGACCCTCACGGATTACACTCTTTTCCCTTTTTTTTTCTTTGCTGTTTCTACTGCTTTTATAGTTTCTCCAAAAGTCTCTCTTCAGTCGAAAGGAACGATTTCCTTCGGTGTGTATTGCTGAGCAGAAGGGTACTAACCGTCGAGGCTCAAAGCGAGTGCACATTGGGATCCGGCAGCGTGGAAAACCAAGTTTACGAGACCGAAGGAGCGGCGATTAGACGGCATTAGACGGCATTAGACGGCATTACAAGGCTCCTACGTCTCATCGTCATGGACTGTCCGCTAACGATAACAGTATCCACGTCGCGTACCTTCCGACTGTAGTTCACTTCCAGCCAACCACAGCCGCAAAGAACATCTCTCGTCGTATGTAGACTCATCCCGGCCATATCGAACATTGCCAGCTCCACGAGCAAACAAACCACAAGCGTATATGTTAAAGGAGAGCCCATTTTAACGTTGAAAGAGTCTTCTCGCGTCTTTATTAGCAGCGAAGAGAGTTCGCAGTCATCGCCTGGCCCGCATGATTTACGTCCCGAGGGAGACAACAATGGGGTGTGGGGGGTGAGACGATGGCGCCTCTTCGGCATGGTGCCAACTAAATGCCCTAACAACCATTGGGACTAACGGAGAATGGCCTTGTAAAACGCTCGTAACCGTGTCGCAGTCAAACGTTGCTTTCATTTGCATCTGCAGAGGTCCGTACGTAACTGGATGCTCCGACGGGTCGACGGACATCTTTAAAATGTGTGCCGTCTATTCTCCCGTGATAGTTAAAGGAGAGAAGGTAAGGGAGAATAGCGCTCGAGTGAAGAGGAGGAAATTGTCGACAGCATACGCCCTTTGTTTGTTTCTTGCACCACCGCGTAGACAGTGGAGGCCTCATTATTGGTCACTTGAATCTTACGGGCCGGACCCAAGGTGGAACCCTCGCTCATGTAAAGCGCTCACAACGCCCAGTGTAAAGACGACATCGTCGTGTGTGTTTCTCACGTGATCTTGTGTTCTCAAGCGCCCTGGCGTCCGACTCCCTGGAGAATGAGCCGTCAACAGCTCAAAAGTCAGGACTTTCTGCACGGTGTGTTAAGCGAGCGCTCCTAATGATCGGGCGACAAGAGCCCAGGCTTTACCTTTTAATCCCGCGATGGCCCGTAGGATGGCGAACCGCCGAGCGTCCTTGCACGCCCCCTTTTACTCCTAAACCACAAGCCCCAGGGTCCCTTATATCCAGCGAAATCCCGCAAAACAAATTGGTCCCTGCACGCTGAGAGGCACAAAGCAGCTTCCGTTCGGCTCATTATCTCAGATCAAGGGGGGCGCTGCCATCGCTGCCGATGCTTGTTTTGAAGGTAAACATTTCGAAAGTATGTGAGTTTTCGTAGACGAGTGACCGGTCAACTTCAGTACGATGTCAGTTAGTTGGGTGGTCGACAACAGCGCGGTTTCTCCTCTAGATCTGTCCTTCTGTGAAATATTAATGTTGGAAGTTCACGTTATCCGAGAACTATTACAAAGCGACCTCGCTGAGTCGTGGGGCTGCTGTGGCGTTTCAAGCGTTCTTGCATGACGTTACAAGCGCGGTGCCTACTTACACAAGAACTCATCTTAAGAACGAAGTTTCTTCTTGGTCCGCTGACGCCCTCTTTCTTTGGTCTACTACGGCGAGAGCCAATTTAGCGTAATGTTCTGCGTTGCTGCGAACGTTAATTACTGTCGATAAAAGGATGAGTAGCTTCAGCGAAAGGACGATGCCTGTGAAACTGATTAAAGGGGTGCATAATGCTTCCTAGAAGCTGTCACTCCAACGCCATGAAATACGCCGGCAACGTTAAGGACCCCGTTATAATCTGCAGCGCCATGGGCTACGACGCTAAACAGTGGAGGATGACGGTAAAAGCGCTTTCGCGACATCAGCGCGACTCCTCGAGGGAACGCCAGGTTACTAAAAAGCGGCCGAATGAGAAAAAGGAAACCGTATGGGAGGCTGAAAATTAATCTACGGTTTTATTTCACGCTTACGCGGACGAAACAAACTTCTGGGACGATCCGATGGAGCAGAAACTGGAGAATAAGGGTTAGCTATAAATATATATTCGGAACGACTTTCTGAAGCGGATGAACGAGGCTGGGAAGGTCCCGCTGGAGCAGGAGTGATTTGTGGCTCGCGTCGAGCTCCAATTTGAAACCGTTTGCTCGCTTCCCTTCTTTTTTCTCTCGTTTCTTTTTTCGCTGTCGTCTCGCCTCTAGACCGCCGCCTTTGTTGTTCCATGTATACAATATTTTCACTAAATGCTTGCAAAAAACCGCTTTCTTGGTTAAAAGACGTTCAGTTGTTTACATTTGCAGGCATCAGTTGCCGTCTGCATCTGTTATCTTGTTATGAGTATAAATCGGATTCGTTCGGTCATGAGTGCATCCTTGCTTACACGCTGTGCGCTTACCTCGTCAACATTCTCCAACTTCTTATCTCGGGAATGTAGTCGAGACTGCCACCGTCACCTGTCGCCACCTATCACATCCGTTGCGAAGTGGCCTCGTGGCTTTCGTGTGGCTGGTTGTTTTTTCAGCGACAACAACAACAAAGGAATTGTTTTCTTTTCTCCTTTTAAGCCCCATGTCGCATAAAACGGGTTGGAGAGCAGGCTGTCAGGATAGTAGAAAGCGGAGTGGAAGCATAAATCCAGAGGCTGGTCTTTTGAATCGCAGATGAGCACTAACTCCGTCTCGAACGCTATACGAGACGACTGAAGTTCGTGAATAAAAAGCGACGCATCACATCCATTTGTCAAACTGGGAAATAAACAGCGTCACCGAACAATGTTTGCAGTGGGCGGAAGATATTCGAAAGGAAGCACATTCTGCATGTTCGCCTCAACTACACACTGAACGAAACCATACGTGAGCACATTTTATGCAGCAAATGTCTTTGACGCTGATCCCCCATGAAATCGTCAGATACAAAGAAACGAGTCTATTTTGCGATGCAATGAAGTAAAAGTAATTTAGAACGGCCTTTTCGATGTCTATCCAGGAAGCAGCTTTACTCGAGCTGTGACTGTCTAACAATACACCATGACGACCACCAGTGAGTGGACGCTGTACCCAATCATGGTTCTACGTTTACCACTGCACGTAACATTTCGACAGCGTCGTGCGTGTCAGAGACAAGTACAAATGCAAAACGTGTCCTTGAAGGAGAAATACGAGCCGGACCCCTCCACCCAATGTTGATTCCACTCCCATTATCACCGATTGTATAGAGTACGCACTTTGCGACAATCAGGCGCTTGTGCGCGCTTATCTTATTTCCCTGCAGAAAATAGAATAGTGGACTAGAAGTGTGCAAGGTTGAGGAGGGAGGAAGAGGTTCTTGTTGGTATCTTAGTCATCATAGGCACGTACCCTCACATATATAGTGCCCGATAACAGGATCAAAGTTTCTGTCAGCGTCTCTTATCCTTGCTTCGTGTTTTCCCGTCCGATGACTGTTAATTTAATACTATCGTAGAAAAAAAAAATATATATAT
>JARGYV010090736.1:513-19595 GCA_029532675.1 Ornithodoros moubata
ACACTGTATCCATACCTGCCCCATTTTCGAACAGTCGGTCCTCTCATTCCGGCGAGGCCAATTCGAAAACGATAAGCACCCCGAATCAGAACACGAACAATACCCGAGTCATGCATCACAAAGTAATACAGTGTGTAAAGCCGATGCCATAAACCCACTTTTCCTGATACGGTAGTTTGGAGACAATGGAGCCGACAGTGTCCGCAACGAGGAGCACGTATGGTACGGTTAGCTATGGGCTATTTACTCGCGAGAGGCGCGAATATAATTGCGCCACCTAATGGTGTAGAAGTGCGATTATAGTTGTTCTTATGCGGTTACTTCGAGATTGTACTTAATTTGACGCCATTCAATTAGGTATGGCTGTACGTACTAACTGGTTGTAGTTTACGCGAACCAGTTCTCGGAACAGTGTAAATGAGGATAATCGTGCGCTTGGGAGCGCGACAGACGGGAAGACGAGCTCGTGGTTCGCGTACACAGTTCGTAAACGGATGATCTAATTTTTCATCTTTCTGCACTTCATTCGTAGCAATATAAAAGACGCCGTTTCCTTTGTGTTTTTTCTCGCACAAAGCGATTCGGGCAACGAGTTGTCGTCCTGCCACGCGGCACGCGCTGTACACGGACGTTCGCTCGCCGATTTTCCTCAGTTTCCTGATCTAAAATAAGACCCGGTGACTTCCTCGCCGAAGTGTACATACCCCGGGGAGCCAGCTAATGTTCCTAATTGACTTTCAAATGGAGCCACGTTTATGCCTGCGCTTTAGATTCTGTGTGACAGCGCTCGTCCGTCCCGTTTCAGCGCTGCACTTTCCTCAGTCCTTTGCCGCTGGCTTTCATACCGGCTGAGCTACGTCGCGAGTACAAAAGTACACAGACCAAAAGTGTTTGCATTTCGAGACGGATAAGGATAGGAGTTTCGAGATCGTGTTGCGTCGGAGCGTTGACGTTCGTCAGCCGTTCGACGGGCTCTGATCAACGAGACTTCAAGTGTAGACCATGTCATAAATACCCTGCCGGCACGTCATAGGATACGACAGATGTGTTCTGCACGTACGAGGTGAACGACAGAGAGAATGTTGAGTAAACATTCCGTAAGAGACCGCAAACATATACGGAAGGCAAGAACGTAAAAAGGTCTCCTTAGCACTTCCACTTCATTTTATGCTTATATATATCACTCATAAGACCGACGAATGCTCAGTGTACATTGATGACCAACTGTTGAACGATGGTCCTACACTGCGAGGTGGTTGCACAAATAATAAAGCGATAAAAGTCCTGTCATCCATGGAGACACGCGAAACACTCTTCACAGCATTTAGCATGCATCGCGACCAGCGTTGAAAACGCGTACACGATTTATTGACCGCTTTATAACGCTCTGTTCTATATATTGCCCGTCGGCCTGTCCTTCTGCAGGCAGTCTTTTTTTTTTTTTTTCGCGTACATTCCATCACGAGCAGACCTTCGGAAAACGAGCCTAGTTTCAAGTGGGATGCTTAACACCTCCTCCAGAAGGAAAAGGAAAGAAAGAAACGAAGATGATTTGCTCCAACGACCCTGGATGGCAGTCTCCTGTATAATGGCCAGGTCCAGTCGGGAGGAGAAGGACTTGTTATAACGGCTTCAGGAGGGGGCGCTACAGAGCTGCGATAACAGTTATTATCAGGGTATTCGTATAAACCTCCCTCGTACAGTCCTGCGCAGCCTGAAGGACGCAAATAATGTGGGTCTTGCACGCGTACGCATGCATCGCTTCAAGGACGGCACACATGTCAGCAAACGGACCCCATTGCAGAACATGCGAAGAACCAATCACGATGCAGATTGATATCATTCACTTACATGACTGGTCGGAAACAGTGGCCGTATGCCTTCTTGTGATGTAACTAGCTGAAGGTTACTATCCAGATGCCGCCGTGCCGCCCTCTTTCTTCCCCTTGAACCCAAACCCACTACTACGTGATTACCACCTCGAAATCCTTTTGGGGAAAGCGCACGATCGACGATGCCGCGTCCGTAACCATGCGGTTGGCGTACAACAGCGCCACCAGTTTCGTGACAGACGAACAGGGTGCAGCCGACGCAACCGATAAGGAGACGTCCCTGGCGAACCCAAGTTAGGACGCCGCGAAAAGGAAATAATCACAGCGAAGGAATCAGCATAAAAGCGAGTGTACGACCACGGAGACCTCTTGATCCGAACCCTCCTTGCCTGCGTGGAGCAGGTGGGGATGATTATGGTAATTACTCCAAGGACGACTGATGCCGAGACGACGTAATGGCTATAGTGCGGCAATTATGGTACGCTGTCACAGTCACCCCAAGCAATTCTTGTGCTTCTTTGTTGTTCGCTCGTATTATTTGCCCCGAGGGATCGAAGGCATTTGAGAAGTGCTCTGGTCAGGAGAGATGATACCTGCCTGCCTAGTCTCAAAGGTGATCCTATGCACGTGTGCTTCGAGGGCAGGAAGATTTTCTTTCTCCCCTTCTTTATTAAGTTCAAGGAAATAGGGCGCATCCAGATGTCGCTGGGTTCATTTGGTGTACAAGCAGTTCTGCCTGTATGGCGACAGGAATGAAGTGTGTGTCGTAATATTTAAAACCAAATCGGCGAATAAAGTCGGAGCAGACAAGCCGAATTTGACAAGCCCTATATTGAAAGTTCAGCGAGGCGGTATAGTTGTATTACAAGGGAATGTGGTGCGCGTTAGGGTAATCGCTAGCGGAAGAAAATTTGATTCGATATAACCAAGTTCCAAATATATCGAAATTAATTTTGATTCGATATATGTGGAAACACATTTATATCGAACCTGATCGTCACACAGAACATTGGTACGGTTGCAGCAGCTGAGGTTGTTGGAAGTACTCGGTTTCGTTCGAGCATTACTCCGGTCTGAGGCGAAACACTTCGAAATAAAATTGCTTGTCTTATAGTTCAGCCAACGTGCCCGGGCACCAATCGCAGCTAAAGGCATGCGGTTGAGACGCAGATTCCGTAATGCTTACACCGCCGTGCTCAATACGATCGAGAAAGGCAGAGCAATAAAACATGCTAGTTCAACGACTGTTGTTATCACCTGGCATCGATTGAGACATCTGTCAAGACGGCCGTAATATATGTGCGTATTAACTACGGCAGAAGATGCCCGTACAACCTGTGCTGGGAGCTGGGAGTTCACAGGAAACATTCGAAAACTGGTCACGGTTTCCTTCAGAGGTTTCTAAGTTAGATGAAGGATACCAAAAGTTATGGGAAGAAGAGCTTACTCTGATAAGAATGCATACGCGCAGGCGAGCTGGTGTACCCCGCAAACCAGTGATCACATACAGATCACGACACACACCTGCCCGAGGCAGAAGAACACGTTCACGATGTTCTTGAAAGCTGTACGGCAATAGAGAATTCATGATTCGGCTCTGGCCGGATTGCGTAAAGATTGGATTACCGCCGCCACCCGCCCAGGTGACGACCAGGCTATAGGCAGTTACTGTCACTAGGATATTTAAGTCTGCATAAGAATTCGCCGATAAGAGGTTATGGATATAGAGACGATGCTGTTCCTTCTACACCCGTTGATTCGCGATAAGAGTTTGGATCCTTTCTTATCCCGATCTTTTGATGTCACCGCCCTGAATGAACTGGATAAGTATCTCAGTCGGATTTTCGTTGAGCAAATTCATGTTGATCAATGAATTTTTCTCCCTGTCTGCCATGGTACTTGCGCATATTCAATGCGCAATAAATTATGCGCTAGGCTTCGGCACTGTACTAATCCCCTGTTCTTGCAACGATTCTCGTGAAAAACTCAGGTTACTGCAACGGAACTGCAAAAATAAAATAGATTAAAGTCAAGATGAGTTCGTTTGGCTGCCACAACACGGTGCACATGGTTAAGAAACTTTCACACTGCTGACCCCCACCACGAAGACCCACTTGACTTTCGCGCTCGGTTTGGTGCCTGCACCGTGGAATGATTTGTATCGTCAGGTAACTTTCTTTCCGTGTGTGTGCGTGCGTGCCTGATTGTGACGCAGATGGTGAGGTCCATGTTGGCTGTTGGTAACAAGGTGCCAAACCTGGTCTGTTTTTTTTTTTCTTTATCTCTTGCGATTACTTCCAGTGTGCAGCAATACCTCGAGTATTACGCCTGCGCTGACATTCCTGTGATCTTAGTGATGCGTATTCATCGTCGGGGAACGGTTATGGCATTGTCTCGTGGTCCCACATCAACTGCCTATACTACCAATGTTCAAAGAAGCAAAACAAAGAAAGAAAAATTTTAATCTGAGGAGGTATGAGCTGATGCAGTGGGTGGGGAACGCAGCCCACAAGAACGGTTGACCGAGAACTGCGCCCTTAATCAGACAGAGATGGACAAGTCCTCCAATCGCAATCCAGAACGATATAATTCACTCATCTGTTACGTCCAAAACGATACTCCTATGCCTATTTGAGACATATGAGTTAATAGTGTGTACCTGAATATGAAGGAATAATGGGTTCAGACGTCCCACAACCAGGCATTGAGTTCAGCGAGGAGCTAGTTCCATCCCCAAAGGGGTAATTCACACTTCTCCTCCTCCTTTGCGACCAATCTGCGCGTATTCCATTAGCGAAGCCACGATGCTATGCTCCGATAGGCGAAACCCAAGCAGGGGTAAACGTCCTCTGTGCCAAAGCGCTACCTAATGAAGGCATGAAGCATATGCGCCTGGTTATTAGCTATGGGGACCGCCCATGGGCTCGTGTGAGCTATGGGACGTCCATCTTTAAAAGGACGTCCCTTCGGGCCAGGGGACGGGCGACCACTGTATCGGTCATTTTTTTCCCCAAATCATCACGTCGAAAAATAAGCTCACTGAATTAAGGCTGTTAGTTTATTGCTCTTGTACCATTAACTTTTTTCCAATCAAAAAACGTTTTAGTATTCTGTCAACGCCTCTACGTGCCTCAATAGCTTCCAGCTGGTCTGTTCGAAGCGTAATAGGCGGTGGTCTTACGCCAGGCTGTCATTTATGTCGTTGTAGTTCAGTGCCTTGCTAATGTGTATCCGCCACGGAGATAAGCCGAGCGGGGCTTTAAATTTTGCTGCCACCTCTTCGTGTCTCGCCGTGGAGTCAAGAACATTGTAAATCGTGAATGTTGCTCCGGGCCTCAAGGGGCGCTTGGCATGAGCGTAAAAAATAAAGCGGTCCAGCTTAAAGTACCTACGGGGTCTCTTAAAGAGGCACGGGTATACGTGACTGCTATTTACGGGAGGCTTGCCAGACGGGCCGACAACGCCGTGTACACCGAGAGCAATTGAAATTGGACGGTCACTTCACAAGTCTGGAGCAGGTGGTGAAGGGTCTGGTGCAAAATAGGTTGAACGAGATGAAGAGAAGTGTAGCGTTTTTGTTCGTTACTCAAAATGAGGGGTTCGAAGAGCCAGTGACACACGGAAAATTGTGAAAGAAATTGTTGTGAAAGAAATAAACGCAATCTCCTCTGGGGACGATAACGCAATGCTTGTGCACAAGTTACGTCTTGACGTCGTCCAACGGGATGTTGGATCCGGCACCTATATTTCGATCACCTTATGTTGCGAGAGATATGACTCTGGTGAAAACGAATTTAAACACAAAGAACAGCTCTCTGCCTCGCTTAACTTATTTCTGTCTTAAATATTTCATAACTGCGATGTTTAGACAAGCACGAACATGCAGTCAAATAATTACAATAGAGGTGACATGTGCTCCGCAGTTACGCAACAATCAGCTGCCAATTTCGCCGTACACTATATAGTTACCCTCAACGCAGATATTCCTTCACCGGTAAAAGAGCTACATATATTGTGAAATGACAAGCACGACACTTCAACCACACCATGAAAGGCGGCAAAAGTGGTACAGGAGCAATGGGTCGTGTCATATGTCGGGTTGGAGCAAGGGAGTTCACACAGTCTGCCTTACACAAACATTCCTCGTCCCAAAGGCCGCACGACGGCGAACGAATTCAGCAACTGCCTACGGACACTAAAGGACGGTCAATCGAAATTACAGGCCATCCTTCCTCTATAAAGAATCGAGCTTTTGGAGGTCTCTGCTCTAACGACTCTGGTTATCTGGAGCTCCGCTCTCGCAAGGGTCAACTCGAGTAATGACCCCCAGACGAGCGAATTCTACATTGAAATTGTCAGGTCCATTTGTCACTGCTCAAAAAAAGATGGCGTGATATGCACTAATGGCACTGAAGCAGAGATGCTTGTCCAAAGGTTGCGCTGATTATACAAGACAACGCCTTAAGTTGTGTTTGCGTGTGTGCAGGCACACATTGCGAGAGAGAGGGCCAGTGGGAGAGAAGAGGTAAAATAAGTTTCGAAACAGCAAACTGATTATGCTACTAACTTTTTCTTTTAATAAGCGCATTTACTGAATCCTAAATGGCGTAATTCTGTTTCCCTTCGTTTGGTACACTTAACTTACGTGGCTTAAGTACTTCATGAACATTGTCACCGTATGTTGAGGGCGGAAGCTGAATAAGATGAAGATTGCGTTGTGCTGTCTCATTTGGAAGTTGCGTGTTCTGTTGTGGCTCGATTGTTTTAAAAAATTAGGTCGCCTCGAGGTTGAACGTTTGAAATGTCATGCAGAGATAACGCCAGACAAGCACATAGGTTCCGTGGACAACCTAATTGTACAGACGACAGTAAACAGCGTTCCGCCCATCGCGGTGCTCGAAGTCCGAGTACCCTCTCCCAGAGCACTGTGCGGAATCCGGTCTACGTGAGGAATGCAGAAATCACAATTATCCAGTGAGTATCACCGTTGCTGTTCGTTTGTACTGTCGTAGTTACACCGTACACTGTGCGTCAGAGTCCAATGGCCACAGGCCCTCACGCATGTAGCTCGTCAAAGGAAGACGCTAATGGAGCAATAAAAACGCTAGACATGCCCTGGCTATAACATAACCCTTCTCCAATCAAGCCTGCCGGGCTTCTTCCCGTATCACCCGGGAGACATCCACACGCGATCAGCCGCTTGCAGCACCACACCGTGACAGTTGCACACCGCAAGCGTTATAATAGCTGACGACTCCGCTAATGCGATTCAGATCAGACAAAGCCACGCAAGCAGAGCTCTGCGCACACGTCACCAGCGAACATCATGCTTGGCTAATGATGAAGGCATTCGCGTCAGATGGGGCGTAAAGCTAGATGAATTAATTCCACGCCGCATAATACATTACAGCACCCGCAAGCGTCCAGCAGTGACAATAAAGGAAAGTTGACGAGCCCGGAGATTAATCTCCTTCGTAGGATTATATGAAGCCAGCACCACCAACGGTATAAGGGTTTATCGACGCGGTCATTAGGGTGATTTCGAAGGCGGCGAACCGAGCTGATCCTGTTTTCTCGGGCGTCTTTCTTGTAGGGTGGGCTCAGAGTACAGGGGCGACCAGTGTACGGGCTGAACTGGACGGGCAATGGACTGAATGGGTTTCGCCGTCCTGTGGTGGCCTCAAAGCGACGGCTGATGTTGAAAATGGTGCGACTCGACTTTGGGGAACGTAACAAACACTTTGTGGTTCTCTTTACATCTTCGTGTCTTTCGTATTAGGCGCAAGAGACTTCGAGGTGACCGTGAGCTAAGTCGGAGCAAAGCAGGACTTGTCTTGAAAGTCTTGGTACGACAGCAACAAAGGGTTAGCGAAAACTTAGGCAGCTGGAAGCCAAATCGCCAGCTGGAAACGCACCAGAAAGTGTCCCACATGAAAAGAGTTCCGCCAGTACAAGATATGTGAGGGCAACTCCCATAACGCGTTCACTGCCTTTGCTTCACTCACCCCGGCGGAAACAAAGCCTATATGCCCTCTCTCACGAAGTATAGACAACCTCACTGTAACCCATCACACATGTTTATTTCTCTCTGTGCCCGCACGTCCCACATTTTTTAATACCCGCTAGAGAAAGCGGCAGATTAACATCGGTACCTTTCTCTCCTGTACCCGTCAATTTTGGCTCGTAAAGCATCGATGCCAATCTTGCTGACATCCTGGCCTTCGGTACCTGCTCCAATTCGCTGCTTTGACATGCGAAGACCGCATTTTTCACCCGCGAATTACACAGTGCAGTGCACACTTCGCTTGCGTGTTGGCTGCGCGAACACCTCCCCCTGCTCTCCTTGCGCCGATGGCCCGACAACAAATTGATATATACATATACTTATGCAGCAGTCAGCCATCGTAGAAGATGAGAAAAAAAGCGAAATTTTCCCGTCAGAAACGTACGTACAACTATGCAGCGCTCCCGTTCGTGATAGGGGAACGTTCGTTGCTTGCGAGATTTTTCGTGATCGCACCTCCTGAAGTCGTGCTGGAGCAACGAAGTTTTCTCGGGTTGCGAAAATCCGTCCTGGAGGTCTCTCTCACGACCGTCGTTTTATGTGCCATTCGACTGATTTTTTTTTTCTTTATTTCGGTCGCACGAAGCACACAACGTATACAGCGCATTGTGACCAATGCAATGCGAGCAATGCGTTTCGTTCTAACCAGGGAGGTCAAGCTGGAATTCGCATTACAACACCTGTGCATCTGGTAAATGCAGTATACAAAGGGACCGCACGTGAGAGTTACAGGGAATGGTGCACGACTTGGCAGTACTGAAGCATCGAAACTTAAGCTCCATTTGCACGTATACAGGAAGAATTGTTTGTATCTGTATACTGAGACAGATGTAAGCTTCAAGACCATTAAAGAAATGTACACGGTCACATCTATTAGGGTCAAACCCACTGGAACAGTATTCGCGCCTGCAGCGTGGCAGTTTGGAATGCCTAGGATTGATAATCACGATGGCACATGCTAGCGACATGCTTGAATAGCCAGAGCGAGGGAAAGGAGGCAGACGTTTCGTCTGACCGCTTCGACAAGTAAACACGCGCGAAACAGAATACCGATCTGCGCACTGATCTATAAAAATAGCCGTCCTACAATGCTATGTGTGGTTTGGAATACAGGTAATTGTATTTTCCTTTCGGCCCTTAAGAAAAAAACAAACAAACTGGAAACTCTTTTGCGTCCGCCCCGCCTTCCGCTTTCGACGATGAGCTCTTCTGTTCAAGCAGAAACCACTTGATTCAGTAAGTACTTGAACAATGTCGAGAGAGATGTCGAAAACTACAGCAACCATAGGAACTATGGAAAAGGCAGTGCCGACATTTCTTCTCCTGTATTCCATTTGCGCCTTTGATGAAGGAACTGTCAGAACTGAGACGGAAACTGCCTAGTGCAGAAGCAATGTGTACTGTACAGTCTGTTCAACTTTAGGTCACGTTGTGCTTCTTTTACCATTTCAGATAAAGATTGAATGAACGAAACTTTCACGATGCTAACAAAGACACCTTAAAAGCGACGCGCTCCTTTGTGCACACATTAAAAAAACAAAAATTAAATCTCTGATTGAGTTCAACAAAGGTGTTCATGTGTTTCAAGGGCGGAGGGTACCTCGCTCTCTCTCTCTATCCAACAGCTATTACAAAACAGAATGCAGGGCCCTCTCGTGACGACCTGACAGTCAGGTCCCTCCTGGCCGGAGACTTGTCAATTTCGCCTCTTGATCACCTGGGAGGTCGCGGATGCAAGACATGCCTCTGTTTTCTGTCCTCGACTTGACATCCTCAAAAAAAGTGGAGCAAGCCCTTTTCACGCTGGAGGCTTCGGAGCCAACGGCAGTAATCGTTCCCTATCTTCACAGACCGCAACACTGTGGCTATTATCTCGCTAATACGTGCATAACACTGTTGGAATGCCTTTCCCCAGTGCGTTTCACGGCAGATATTACCGGAATATCTCTGCGGAATTTGGCTGCTGCACTTTTATTGCGCGCACACCGTTATTTACACAGGAAATGAGAAAGTGGTTTCTAAGAGGTGCTAGACCTACGTCACTTTCTTTAGATTTTCTGTACTCCACAGCGTGGAGGTGGTTTCGATAACGCTTCTACGAAGGGCGCAATAGCCGTATAGTTGACCCGTGAGCGAAATGTCTATGTCGTGCTCAATACAAAAGCGGAAAGTGGCAGCCACGCAAACTTTCGAGAACAGCTCACGCACTCTTTTAGCCTCTTTTCGACCGCCAACAGGCAATACAGTCAATCACAAACAAATGGATCCCAGAAGTGATATACTGTGCCCCGTGTCAGTTCTAATTTATACGTTATCGTTTCAGAGTAAATTAGGTATGTATCGTTTGAAACTGTACGAACTGAACATAAAAAAAATCTGTAGAAAAGCTTGAGAAAAATATTGCAATCATTTACTTTAAATACTCCTATATTCAGCAGGCAGGGGGGTCCTTTTACTACTTTTAATGACGCTTGCCAGTTGCGACGCTACATGTTTTAGAGCATCAGAAGATTAATCCTCATTACGCCAAGATTTGACTGCAGCACTGATAACTTAATTCTTCCTGTACCGTATAATCTCGTTAGTCCTTTTCGCAAGCTTGCATATAAGCATGAAAGTAAGCACGTCAAATAAGGACAGGAAAATCATCTCCTTCGCCTTCTGCCTACACACTCGCGTAAGCTTGCACAGAACACCAGGACCGCGCATGCACGATTCCTTCTGCCATATAATTTCGTAGAATTTGCAAGCAACTTAGAAGTAACAACCTATAATAAGCGACAAAAAGAAAAGACACAAAAACAATTGAAAAGAAAAAGTATCACAACTTGATAGACTGCAGTTCTCTTCGTGTTCTATTGTTTAGTGAAATTATAAGAGGGACGTCAGACACGGAGAGGGTCAGACTTAACCATGTATGAACTTCACACGCCTGTGCAAATTTCCGTATTCGTGTGCACGTCTCGTCACGTTAAGCTTCAAATTTCCTCTTTTTCCTCCTTTTTATGGAGCGTTTACTGTCTTTCGGACAGACAGGCCTACCTTTGTTACGGCGAATCAAGTTTCGCATGACCTCGTGAAGTTCTATAGCCAGACAGCTGTTAGCGTGAAAGTTTTAAGCAAGAATAGCGGGTATAAGACAGAATATAGAAGACAGGTAGAGGGCTTCGGTGAATTGGAGCGTACCGGCCAATGCGCGTAAAAGTGAAGAGAGCATGGGACCGTGAAAGCAAGCAGTAAGCGGCCTTTACCTAGAACCGCAAATGATGACCAGTGCCGCAAGGAATATGCTGTCTCAGCGCATCACTCTAAAAAAAGGAAAGAAACTAACTGCTGGGTCCACCTCTTCTCCGCCTTATTGAATGCTGCCAATACAAGGAACATCTAAATGTCGCATACCCACGCAGTGGCTGAAGGTAAATAACAGGTGCTATTCAATGCCATACTATATGTCATTATCAACTCTATCGTTTCACTCTGCCTATATCTGTCATCTCTTCCCGCGGCACTCTTTCCTGGGCATTCATTTCGTTCTGTTTATTTTCTTCGCGTGTACTGGTGAATGTATACGCGGTTATCCTTGAACATATCGCTCTTATCGTCATCTGACTTCTGGAAACAATTTTTGTGCCACTCTCTCTTTCCCTGTACAATTATATATATGATCGTCTTGTCAACAGATAACGAAAATGGATACGTGCATACGTCGTGCAAATTGGCCGAGAATACTTCCTGCATCGCGTGCGAGGCTTCCCAAAAGTAGTTTTTCGTGACTCAAAGTAAACAAGGCTGAAGTTCGCGCCATTAGTAAAACATGAGGCGGAGAACGATACAAGCCGCGATAAAAGCGCGCCCAATTCACAGGTCTGTCGTTCGATCCACATTTTCTGTAACCGCGGCTCTGTTGACTCGACAGGAGACCGCATGATTGTCAGGCGAAACAATAGTTCCGTCGTCATGACAACCACGTACGTGCAAAACTGAACATGCCAAATGTTCGGGCGCTTTGAACACAGGACAATCGATGTGTCCTTTCTCTTGTTCGGCGTTTACGTCTTTGCTTTGAGCATGGAGTCGTGATCAGACATGGGTTCTCTACATGTTGTGAAAATACGACCTAAGCGTCGCAAATAAAGGTACACCCACAGTACACAGACTCACCAGCATCAGGCATGATACGAGAGTTATCTATCGGTGAAAGCGTGGGCCCTGATAAGGCGGACCGCGCCATGAATTAGCAGGTCTCCCACCGGGAAGTTCGTGGGACAATTACTTAGTCTTATACATATCAGTTCTGCCCATCTTATATACTTATGAAGGAAATGGATGCCTCGAGAAAATTCTACTTCCCGCCTGAGACCAAACGTGAACCACTTCGCATTTTTTAATCGCAAGAGGTCGGAGCAGTGGCAACCCCGAAGCGATATTCACGGATGGCGAAAGATAACGAGAGGTCGGCAGGTAGTTAATCATGTGTTCAACAAGTGCAAGCTCTGAGGCCGCATCGCGTTTTTCTCGTCCGTGTATCATGAGTGCTGCTTCCTAGTCAAATCTTTTTCACAGAAATCAGCTTTTATGTTTATTGCTTGTTTTTAACTAACACTGTTTTTTTTACTGCCGAACTATAAGTCTTCTGCTACTCTTTCTCTTCGCCTTTCGAGTCCGTCTCTCAACTTGTGCAGACGAATTCCACAGTTCAAAGAGCTCGTTTTCGGTACAGGCCGCAAGACGGCACCGTGAAAAGCGGTATTTCCTTCCTCGTTACCTCCGTAACAGTTAGGTACGTATCGACCACCGGAACAATGGCACTTATACCTTGTTCACGGCAAAAATGCACCGGTACCACAGCCTGTGCGCGAAATATCCTCACTTCTCTAAATTATGCGTCATGCGCAAACATGTATACTCACCACTGTTCCGCCAGATCTTATTCACATTCCACGTCTACTCCAGCAGATGCTTCGCAGCTTTCAAAACTGGAGGCTGGGAAACGCAGCTCGGCGTCCGATGAATATTCCTTTGAATGTAAAAGCTTCGCTTCCTATCACAACCCATCCAGCGACCATTACAATCTGAGACGCATAAGATTCATTCCACGCAATTCGTTATCTTATCGACAGCGCCACAGAGTGATGAAAGCGTTCATAGCTCGGAAGCCGTGTGTTTCTCCATGGCTGCTAGACCTCTGTTTTAACATTTCTGCGCACGAAAGGCAGTTAAAAGTGGGAGAAAAGATTAAAAAAAAAAAAAGTTTCCTCTTCCTTGCACTCATAAAGCGTCGCTTGGCGTTCAATAACCAGAAAGCGGCAGTAAAGAAAGAGCCTCATCCTATTCAATAAATTTCTTTCGCCTCCATCTTGACAGAAGTTGTCCGATAAAGTAGAGCAGGGAGATATATGTTTACTTCTTCTTCTTCCTACACCGCTCTGTGTTTACTTCTTTAGTAGACCATTCTAGTGTTTACTTAACACTAAAATGGTCCTGGAGAGAGGAGGACGAGGAAGAGGAGGAGAGGCATGCAGTTCCAGAGAGGGTGTTTTGACGCCGGACTATTTTGAGGCGCAATCTTGACTATCAAATCTCTTATAAAGGGGTTTACGAGAGCTGGTATCTTCTGGAACTTTTTCTCTCTTTTAGTTTGTTTATTTTTTATACTTATTTCTACTCTCGTTGTCGGTCACTCGCGAAACAAACAGGGGAAAACTAACGACCTGAAAACCCTGGAATATTGACAAACTTAAAAAAATTTGGTTTTGGGAGCTTTTGCGACGTATTTGCGGATTAAAAAAAGGGAATTATTATCCAATAAGTTCTGTTAATAAACAGGACTATAAAGAAGCTAAATACGCGCTTACAGCGCATTTCTATCCTTCAGGCCAATAAACACGACCCTTGGAACTCTGACGTCACAGCGGAGCATAGAAAATCATTTCCGGTTTCGATTTATTTCATGACGAGAGGGATCGGTTTAAGATAGTTACGTCATTTCGCTATTCACGTGGGTATTAAGTAAATATCGTTACCGAAAGAGACAAAACCTACTTCAACCACGGCATGGGATACCGGTAACTCTTAACAACCTCTCCAACCGCGCAAAAAGTATTTCATCCCTCGTTTGCGGGAGGTCACCACGTGCGAACATGGAAAGCGGTGCGCCTTGTGCAAGAAAGCAGTTCTTCCATTACGCTTACCGGATTTTTTCTCGGGCATGCACTGACGTTGATGGCACAGAATGGGTGTGCCATCCACCGAACAATACGCGCCAGCATGATGTATGGCAACGGACATGATTAAAGCAAAAATGAAAGGGAAGCACGCCTGAGAATCGTATGGAAAGCGTACATAAGCTGTACAGGCTATGGGGGCATTATGCATGCTGATCATGTATTTGTGCTTGGAGAAACCACTTTGTATCACTTTTTCTGCGGCAGGTTCCGTTTGAAGATAACGATGATGATGGTGATGCTCAATAGTTGCTTGATAATAGTTGTTTAATTGTTCCGCAGCTGCGAGGCCGGAGATTGCGGCGCGAAAGCGTTTGATAAAACAGTGTTAATAGTACAGACTACAACGTTAGGCCTCTTACACAACTGGGACCTAACTACAGGTGCCATGTCGATCGGGCGAGGCATTCCATTTCGTGCTCCTTGAGCGGATAAGATAGGAAGCAGTTGAAGCAGGAAATCAATGTATGAAATGAACCATCATACTCAGGAGATCCCGCTTTCGTACGACGAACGAACTGTGGGGAATGCTCGTTTCTGATGCCTCTATTATCGATGGTGCTGTCGCCTCCCCTCTCACCAGCACATAAATCACGTACTGTCGTTCCAGGGTTCAAGAACCCTCTTAATACTGCAAGTATGTAAAACTGTCGTCTGCGATTGAAAGTTAGCACAATTCGCTTCTTTATCCCGCAGCTTTCGTCTGCATGTAGCCTAGCGGCATACGTGCCTCCCAACGGGGTGCCAGTGAAAATAAAACATTGACAACGGTTGAACTGGTGACCTCGATGACACTTGTAATGTTCAGATTCAACTGTCCTTTCTCACGTCCTTCCGCGACCTTTGGCAAGACCGCCCTCACAAACATGAAAGAGCTCCTTCCTTGCGCACGACAGCATTGCTTATCAACTCAGTCTCCACGATGACTACGAACTTTTCTAATCTTTCAAATGAAAAAAGAAAGTAAAATGACGTCACGACAGATGACGGGATACCACTGGAGACAGGGATAAGGAATGACTGCTACTATGTCTTATCTGCGTTCTCGTGTAACGCGCCTTCCCAAGCGGCACAATCTACTGAAAGTCGGGTGCAATAGGGGTGGTCGTCAGGTGTCTTATCTTTTTGTCACTGTCTTTCTGACGTGCCGCGAACTTCAAAAGCAACCTTGATACATCCGTCCAACCCTATTGCACCCGAGTTTCAGTACATTGTGCCGCTTGGGTTCTTAGAGTGCTGTGATTTGCACCATTACGTCTTATTGTTCGAACTTTAAATACGTCCGGGGAAAGATGCTCCAAAAGGCACACTGTTAACCCTTGGCATTGTCATTAACCGTGTACCAACACGAGTTGCAGGTAAGTGGATAAACTGTACAACTGTTTAACACCGTGTACATAAAGCAAGAGCCCGCAGTTACAGGCGATAATGAAAAACTTTAACGAGCAATCTCTCAGCATTAGTATAAGCTGCACTATAAGCATGTGTACCGTACGTAGACAACTCCGGAGGGCTTCCGAATAGTGTTAAGTATATACAGCTCTATGCACTCCGGTGGGTGACTTCTCGCTACAGCAAATGCCGCCACTAGCACACCTCATTTTCCTTGTGTTGCAAAGTGAGTACATTTTGAAGCTGTTACATTCCTCTTCACGAAGAGGCTGCCCGAACGTGAACGGTTTTGTGTCACGCCACTCAGTGTAGAAACCACCTGTGACTGATGAGGCTGACGCATGGCGCGATTTGTGCGAGCCCTATACCACCCAGGACGTCTAGCATTATCAATCGCGCAATTTTCCTTTTCTCACCAAATAAATGCCAGAAATGTGATGAAACATGTACTACTCGTCTAACTGTAAGTGGCAGATAGTGAGTGCACACTTTGATCGCAGTACACGTCTCAGCAGCGTAAGAAATCACTAAATGTTGTCATAATGTAGACTTGATGTAGACAATGATCAATGTGTGGTATTACACAAAGTTAATGCGATCCTGAAGACTCCTGTGTCCGCCGCCACATATCGTCTGCTTTACGTTTACGCACTGATTGTCTCCTGCAAATTCTAGCGTTCACTTCCGCTTTCCATGTTGCATGTCATGCTTCCGTCATCTGCTACGCCGCGAAGGGCCTCAAAGCAGATCACCGAAATCAACACAAGCAGAAATTACACGGTCATGACCACTTCCGCGAATCGGAACAGCAACTCTTCACGAATCCAAAACTTCCACGGGCTATCCTCCTAATTGAAACAAGACAAACACTTGTACGAGCATGAACCCATTTTTCTGTACCAATTTCTCTTTGGAAAAGGAAGAAAAAGAAGAGGTTATTAATGACCAACAAATGATAGTCGCCTTTCCAACGCGCGAAGAGGCGCCCTTAATGAGAATACCAACGCCAGAGGAGCCCTCTGCACAGTCGGAGAAAGCGATCACCTCCTCTGGCCGACGCGCTAACCTACTTCCTGAACGATTGGAAATGAACCTGCTGAAGGCCTTCACAACGTTTTTCACCCACCTCGCCCAGCGCAGGCAAGCACTCTTCGAACTCTACAGATATTCCTCTGCAGTGCCCATTATGCGCATGCACTACATGGCTGAAAAACTGGGCTTATAGCCTGCCTCTGCTGTAAGAATGCGGGTGCCAAGGCACCTACTCATATATACACGTGGGTGTGTGACCGACATTTGAATTTCGGCTACGCTGTAGCACATGGAATTGTACCATACCGCACTGCGGCGAAGATTGATGATAGCGCACTGGCTTGGGATTAGCTGGGAGCACGCTGACTTGCTGCAGTCGTGTTCCTTTTGTGTGCTCTTAATTGACTGTGGGAAGCATGACGGAGCTGTGTATTCCATCTATTTAGCCTGGACAGTGGTGGGGTCCAGGTTTGACTTGTAGTCGATTATTTCTCCGTTACGTAAGCGATTTGAATATGAAGGACCTGTACAAGATGTCAGCATCCAGAAACTGATTTTAAATGCGAATCAGGAGTTCGATGAGGAAGAAAAATGCGCAGGAAAATCCTTGCCGCGCGAGAGCAATTTTCCGGTACCACATCAATGCGAGGCCATGCTGTGATGATCAACTGTGCTGTGTGTTACTGGCTCAGGCCGAATGAAATTGCTGCTTTATAATGCTTTATCGTTGCGTACACCCGGTTTCTCAGTATCTGCATGCCATTGAAGTCTAAGGACACTGCCTTCACATGAATCATGTCTGGTAGCCTAGCAAATGAGAAACTTCGCCTGTAATATCACAGAATGGTCACAACTAGCTTATGTATATTACCACACACGTTTCTTGAATACATTATGGCTGTTGAAGACCTTGCATTTTGAGGCAGTCCCTTCGCTCCCATCGTAATCTTAACACCCAGTGGAACTTCTCGCATAAGTCCCCGTCGGCCACCGGGACGCAAACAATGGGCCGCTGACAAGCGCACACTGATCACATATAATTATGACATCTTTACCCGTGCTTAAGTTACCTGCATGAAACGCGGCCTCGCAAGCACACCATTAACGTCATGGTGTAAATCACAGGTGTGGCTTTTTTTCGCCGCTGCATGCAGTCGTTCACAGTACAACGACGCGATTTTTCACCGTGAGTCTTCCCGATGCGGGCACTCTTTCGCCAATGCCCCAATAGTTATAGGGTGTCGTTCGTCCATAATCGATGGGGTCATTTGTCCGTTGTCGCCCTAAGTAAAACATGCAGCTTTAGTCATGCGGCGATGTTGTGGAGACATTAGCCTCCACGCTCTGGTGCAATCGTTTCCACGTGAGAAGGCTACAAGATTCTTGTCGAAATGCTTGTAGCAAGACCTAGCCTTGCTGAAGCCATCTGTGTGGTCCTCGATGCGGCGAGTAATCCGACGAAAAGATGCAAGATGAATTCTATCGATGGAGCTATCATTCCATAGATGTGACCTTGAGGTCTACGTAGGATGATGCGAATAACTCTGGTCTGTTAATTCGTTGCTCTTACGTTGCGAAACAAGAATAATTAAGCGACGCCATAGTAGTTTCAATTAGCCGTACGCCTCGGAGGGTTACGGCGTGACTACATACAGTTTGTCGTGAAGGACAACGTGTCCGGACTAGCTGGTCGGTACCCGCAGGCGGGTTACTGATGTCCTCCGGTTTAGAATTGGACCGCCTTGGAAGGGAATTTGAAGAAACTTAACCCAGCCCGCAGATGCTAGGATCTACTAGGATAACGGCGTTGACACAGGTTTCTTATATATGTGTGGCTAATTTGCAGTTTTGCTCAAGCTCGTACCTTGAACTCTATGCTGCTTGTGAACGCAGCGACTCCAAACGACTTACTCCATGAATCCACTCTCTTTCTCGAAGTCAAGAATCTCGTCTACACCAACAGACCACAGTGAAAGAGAGAGACAGAAAGAAAGACCAGAAAAGCTGCGGGTCAAAAGGAGGATAGGGGCTTCCGTCAAAGATTTGACTTATTGACCGTTACAGAAATGCACCCAAGGCCAACGCTCAATAAAGACGGGAAGCTTTCACTTTTCTTGCTCTTGTTGACCACTACGCGTTGCACGTTCTTTCTGGAATGAAACGCCTGTATAAAGGGTTGACCGACGCCTTCCGGTACACGTCTCCCTCAAGGCTCACTACCAAGGCGACGTGAGGAAGTTGGGCATGATCGTCAGCGCAGGTGGCAATTTCGAAAGCGAAAGCTCAGGGTCGAGCTGTACGCGCGTAGAAGCGCACAACACGGAAGCTTGGTGAACTGATCTATTCAATCTTATATGACAGAAAACGTAGAATAAGTCACAGAAGGGGGCTTCCGCCGAAAGCAGTCTATAACGGGAGGCTTCCAAGAACTCATTCAAAGGGACATGTGTGATACTATGTCTGTCATCCAGCATGGAGAACGGGCTGTGTCACACTATCGATATATGGTTCACAGGAGTGCAAGGCAGGGGGGGCTAG
>JARGYV010090758.1:0-13340 GCA_029532675.1 Ornithodoros moubata
CCAAGCAATAGGCAGCTTCAATTTCTCGCAAAATGGTTTATAGGTGACTGCTGGGTGCTAGTTGCGATGGCCAACTTAACTCTCAGGAAGGACCTGTTTCGGCGCGTTGTTCCTGAGGGACAGTCCTTCAACGAAGGATGGTACGCCGGTATCTTCCACTTTCACATCTGGAAGGACAACCGATGGCTGGACATTGTCGTAGACGACCGTCTGCCAGTCAGCCTAGCTACTGGAAAGCTTCTATCAGTAAGCTCAAGTTCCAACAACGAATTCTGGAGCGCTTTGTTGGAAAAGGCTTATGCAAAGTAAGGTTCTTCTCTTGTCCGTTTACGGCTCACCTACCACAGGCACTTATCCCTCTATATACAATCTGATAATTAACAGTATGCGAAAAGATTAAACCATTGATTTAGACTCTTGGTGTCTGTGGCCAGCCTAACCTGTCTGCACCTGTTCGCCCCAGTAGCTGGCAATAGCACTAAGCAAATTTAGGGCTACACGTAGACGTGCTCTCCCCTTTGACTTTTGTCATCATACTCATTTTTTACGACTCACTTAGAATGAATATGTTCCTGCCTAGGTAAAAGAGCAATCTCATGACCGCTAATCTTGTCCATAGTCGTTTGGATCTAAACGATACTTTGTATAAGACTCACGGCATAAGAGGTCCTCTCCAGGCTTCACAACAGCTACGGAGCTCTCATCGCCGGTGGCACATGTGATGCAATGGAGGACTTCACAGGTGGAATCACACTACGGATGAAAATCAATGAAACGAAATTTGGCAAAGCTCCCATGCCGCAGCATGAGGCCATGGCAATAATGAAAGAAGCTTACGAGCATGATTCACTCATGGGTAGCGCCATTACGGTGAGTAAGACTTTGCAAGAAGTACAATAAACTGCATGGACAACGTCCACTTTTTGTTATGAGGACGGCATCTGTTTGACATCTTTTTTCAGATGCACTTTGTATATGAGTTTAAATTGCATAGCATTGTCAACAGCTATTGATTTGCATTAAGAGAGTTTCATAAACCACTGGAGTCTTCTGGAAGCCATCTAAAGAACATTTCGACAACGTAGCAAAACATCATGCTTCGTGTTCTGGATGACTGCCATTATGTGAGAAATCTCGCGTTTCCCGAATGGAAGCAGCGATTCATTTGCAAATCGTTGACATGCCCCCTAGTGGTACTATTGTGAAGAGAACTCTGTACGATACGTTTGCAGAACGACGGTAAACCTTCGAAAACCTGCCATAAGGACGTCTTAGTCGCGGGTCACGTGTACAGTATCACGGCTCTGGAATTACAGAAAGGAGACATCGAGAGGGTATGCCTAAGAAATCCGTGGGGTACAGCAATGAATAGGTGAGAATGCAGGCCGTCCATGGAAGGGGCTTCCTTCCACTTCTTTTGATCTCAAAGCAAGAACGCGCGGGATTTGTGCATCACCTTTTTGGCGATGTCTGGGCACGCTTGGGACAACGACGTGCTGCTCTTGGCACTGTTGTCTACGTTGTCTTATGTAAGAAAAGGCGAGCCCCAACACGCATACTAGCGGTGACGCTTCAAGGATATTAAGAGTCTGCAGTATTAAAGCTTTAAAACCTTCCAGCTCTCAATGCACTGAAGAAGATAAGGACAAACTGGGGCTCGAGGTTGGCACCAACGGGGAGTTCAAGTGAGTGGTCCAACGTGTGAATATTTTCCGATGACACCATGATTAAGAAGCGCTTGAAAGGTAGGCCATCTGGTGCATGAACCGGATGCTTTAAAATTCTGGGCAAGAGCCCGAAGGCTACCGTTTGTTAGTCATTTTTGTATCCGTGCCCAGCCTTTCTAAAACAGCAAGGAGTGTTTGACATCACGGATGCATCAAGTCCCTCAGTGTCCAGTGAGTGAGTCCAGTCCAGTGAGCGCATAGACGCGTTCTGAGATTTCATCCGTTCTGAAACAGTGCGATTTTATAGATTTTTATGGTACATCGCTTCGACAGGGTACTTGGATTTAAACTGAGAGAACGCATGGATTGCGGAGAGTAGGGAAAGCATTGCACTATTTTCCTTACAGGTTAGATGTCGCCCGCTTCTTCCGGGAGTTCCATTTTGTAGAAGTCTGCTACTTGCACCCTGAATGTTACAGTACCTTCGATCGTCAAAGGTATATCTAGAAAGACATTCGGTACACATTCTCAACAGTCTTCATAAATCTTTTCGATTATTACTGCTTATACATGTTTAGAACTCTGCTATATAATGATGTAGGTGATGCAGACCCCCCCCTCCTTGCCTTATTTAGTCCTACCTTCATCTCATTCCAAAAAACTTAATTTGTAGCCGGGCTATTGCTGACACTGCTGACAAAGTATCGGACAAGAAGTGGAACATGTTTGTTTTTGAAGGAGCGTGGATACGCGGTGCCACAGCTGGAGGCTACAAGGGTACGTGTCTGTTCGCAATAGAATTTGAGACAATGCCTGCATGGTTCTGTCACTGTTCCGCTTAAAACGAATGTTGTAGCCCTGGTCACAGTTAAAATATAACTACCCAAGAGGCTAGCCTACGTATAAATAGTTATTATTGCCAAAAGCACGCGAAACAAGAAGTAAAGAAGGAAGACGAGACGGCGAAGGAAACGGGCACTGGAGTAGAACACAACACATACGCCTGGTACCTCCACCATAATCCGTCCCATGTGGCTCATCTCAACTCACACCTCCACGACGTTCGATTCGTCTCATTCCCAATATGCTCTGGCTGTAGCGCCCCTGAATCCGTGGACCATTTCCTTTCGGCCTGCGATACGTGGCTTTGTTGTGGCTGCCTGCCGTCTCTCCTGCTCATTGATTTCAATACCTACTCACTGGATGCATTGATCACGTGCGAACGATGCTGGTCAATCGCCTTATTGGCTAATGCCGTGTACGCCACGCACCACCACCAATGGCCACTTTACCCACACCATCCTACTAGCGGCGCACCATTATATTCTGGCTACCTGTCGGCTTTTCCTGCTGACTGCTGTGAAGGGCTGATATAACTGACCGAACGCGTATCTGGCCAATCGTTTCATTGGTCACGCGCAATCTTTCCAACAACATTATCACTACTACCACCGCCGCCATAATTTGTGTGCTTTTAGATCGCCACAACTACGATCATGAGTGAAGTCGCAGATCGGTCGTTGAATTTGCCCACATGATGGGGCAAATGTTTACTGGTAGTTACATGGAATGTCAGCCAGAAAAGTGACCATACATGAAGGTCCTTTAATGTGTTCGAGGTATGGACACTGGTACCCGCACCAGTGAACTGCCGTCGTCCTTGACCAGTATCGAATCTGCAACCAATGAATCCTTTTTATTTTAATGCGGTGTTCGCACCGGAAGGCAACTGTGGCCACGAGCAGAGCACAGACGTGGATTGCTAGAAACAAGACAGCAAGGTGGAAGGGGGGGCAGAGACGGGCCTAAGGATAGAAGAATTGTCACGCTGCCTATGAACGCTGCCCAGAACTATGAAGGCAGGTTAGGATAGAGAGGAAGGAGAAAAAGGAAAATTTTTATTATAATTTCTGCACTAATATCGTCGCAGATACTTCAGGAACGCAGGAACAAACAGAGCCCAAAGCGGGTCCAACTCTGCAGAATATTAGCATGAGCTTTTCTGCACAAGCAGGTGAAAGATGTAGTGCCATCAGCACTTCCCGCGATATTCTCTTCGTCTTCATTTCTTTCTTTCTTTCTTTTTTTTTCTATAAGACGCTCAACCTCTGCATTTCCTTCCCCACAGACGCACCCTGGGAAAACCCGCAGTTTGTCGTGCGCTTGGAAGTAGCAGATGACGACACAGGGCTAGCAACTATGATCGTAGCCCTGATGCAGAGACATATCCGTGGCGAGAAGCTCAAGGGCCATGACAAAGAACTTCAGATCATTGGCTTTCTCGTCTACAAGGTGGGGACCCTGATACCGAATTGGGGAAGGGCTATTCAACTACGTTTCAGTGATCCAAGCTTCCACACGCGTCGTGTGAAATATTGCGCATGCATTCAGCAGAGGAAAATGAATCCTCTGGGCACCCCAATATCTGCCACCATTTTAGGACGAGAGTACAATACATTATAGACAGGTGCTCCGGTTGTGCGTGAAATTCACCACCGACCAACACATTTCCCGGATCCCTCCCGCACATCCAGCGGAGTCGAGAATTCATCACCGTATTCATATTAGGCGCATATGTATTGGAGAAGAGTACTGCATTAGGTACTTCGAAACACGTCATGTCATTATCACCACGGTACTGTTGCTTGCATGACAAGGACACGTGACAAGAGGCGAGATTAGTAAGACACCATAAAACCATAAGACGCCATAAAACACCTAATACATCATCTTCATCCGATTACTAAGACAGCGTGCTGGCACTCAAAGGGTGTTTCGAACATATGTCTCAGAGCCATTCAATATACAGTATGTACATATATAGGCATTTAATTACTACTATACTCCAACAGATTGAAGAGCAAAGCCCAAAGCCTTTGGACAAAGCATTCACATCAAGCAACAAGTACGTGCGCAACAGTGAATACGTGCTCCTTCGCGAAGTTACAGAGCGTGTGACACTTCCTCCTGGCACATACTGCATCATTCCAACAACGTACGAGACAGATGCAGAAGGAGAATTTTTACTTCGGATTCTTACCCGCGAAAACAGCCGTGCAAGGTATGTGTGAGGATACTACCTAGATGTCCCTCATGTCAGTGTTTCCGGACGCTGAATATTGAGCCGCGATATGCGCTCATCATTTTAATGATGCGCATTTTGTTGAACCGTCATGGTAGGATACCCGCATATGATGTCGCCATATACTACAAAATCTTTTGCGAGCTATCAGTGAATGCTTCAGGTTTCATATCAATGCTCTCTCGTCTTTCGGTCATGTACTCGACTAAACATTATGACAATGTCTTTCTTCCTCTTTCCTCTCTTACCACGAGTAATACACATATATATATATACTCTTTATATATATTATATATGTTCTCTACTTATTACCTCTATGCATAGATAAAGAGAGTGTAGCCGAAGCTCTTTGGCTACATGTAAAGAAAAAGTATATAAGTCGAACGCCGTCGTACCAGCAAGCACCAGCAGCAGAAACACCGATGAAATAACGGTATACAATATATATATGATAGAATATAACAGTAAATATTGCTCTAACTAGTGCTCTGTTTCACGTATTCAGGAGTAGGAGGAAGAATCTTGAGAGCTGGCTTTTCCTGCCTTACGTTATCGATAACGTAAGGCAGGAAAAGCCAGCTCTCAAGATTCTTGCTATGCTTGAATATGCTACGCAGCATTTCTGAGATTTGAACACTAAACCATGGCATAACCCTTCCTTTCAGTGTGTACGACAGGCAATTTTGCTGGACCCCATGATACAACACGGGGTCGAGGTACGTATGGGTTCTTTTCATTTCCCATAGATTTGTAGAACAACACGACAGATGCGAAGATGACGATGGGACATACGAATGTCACAGCATTAGTCGTACCCTCTGAAGATAACTAATTGGCAGCGAAAAAAGACAAATGAAGATACAGTCTGTTCTAATTGCGGTACAGCGTAACTGTATTGTGCCCTTCTTTGTCTTTTATTGATTGTACCTTCCAAGATCGCCCTGAAAATGACACAAAATATTTGCTATTGTTAACTTCATCAATCACTGTCCTCAGACAGCATATGCCGACTTTTAACCTTTAGCTGCTACATGAAAGTAACAAGCTATGAAAGACATTTTCAAATGTTCTTTTAGTCACTATGCTCTTAGAATCTTGTGCGACTGACATATATAATAAAACGTATCCTTTCCTTTGCAGGTACTACGGCTGACAACATGCAGATGGTTTCAACGTTTCCATTATCTTCATAAATCGCTTGTATCATGGATTGTATCGCAGCCCTATAAACCACATTCACCAAAAAGGAAGAGATTTTCATGACGACATTGCCACATTTTTCGATGATTTCACGCAGACTTTCAGACGACAGGGGGTTACCAGATAAAGTTGTTCATGGATAAGGTAGTGGAAGTGCCCGAACTGAGTCATCCAAAGCCTTCCTGAAGGGGCCGTACAACACGTTGCGGATGGCATTCTCGACGGCGCCTTTTATCGATTCATCCAGTTGATTCCTTCGTTTGCTGTTCAAGTCCAGAGCCCTGGAGGCTGTCAGGTTCAAGGCAAGCTCACCAACATTCAGGGTTTTCACGGCTGGAACATTTGCTGTGACGACAAAAACGAACATAGACGCTTTGGTGAGGTCTATTTGATGTTCACATCATGTGCCGGGACACTGTCTTTTGCGTGACTGCTATTGTCCCGTGCTTGGATCAACCCACGTGCAAGGCATAGTACCCGCATCCCCCATAGTATAGTATATACACAAGCTGGCTCCCGAATTCCCCACTGAACATTCACATTCAGATCTCATTTGATTGCATGTTTCCTGTAATGTATTCTTGCAAAAGCTACTGAGAATGTCCCACAAGGAAAATAATAATGAACTCCAGTCTGGTTCGGATCCAGAGTCAAGAGTATAACGTTCGCGAGATACTGCGTCGAAGCGAAGTGTTAGCTTCCTTTCCCATTCCCTACATTACGGGTTTTAACGGAGACTTCCTGAAAGTGTATTGAGCTAGCAATAAATCTTAGCTAGGATAATGTTACGTTCTTGTGATAAAATCCCTCATATGGGGTGCAGAAGGAAAAGCAAGGTATTTTTGGAAATTCTATACAACACACACACATACATGTAAAGGAAAAAAAAAACAAAAAAACAGCTACATAAACGCTCGAGCAAAAATATAAAGTTCGCGACACATTTCGGCGAAGCGAAGTGTTACGTTTTTTTCCCGTTGCCTACACAGACGGTTTTAGCGCAGACTTTCTTATATTGTATTGAACTCGCAAAAATATCAGCTCATATATTATTACATAATTGGGATAAAATCGCTCAAATGGGATGCAAAAGGAAAAGCAAGATATTTCGTCGGCATTATAGAGAGAGAAAAAAAAATCTATATGAACGCTCAAGCAAGACAATAAAAGACCAGAAAGCTGCATGACATGAATGCTGACGCTCATATTACAGATAGTGACTCACTGTCAAAGACGAGAGGCAGACCCAAATCGTTCGAGCACTTATCGTTCTGACGGTCTGGTTTACCATACTAAGTCCGCTATGTCACCACTATGTTAACCACAGTTCCACGTCACTGGCTTGCGTTATGGCTTCAGCCTACAGCAAATGACCAGTTATGACCATGTCACCCCTCTCAAGCTCTCCCATCGGCCCTAGTCGATGGAAACTACACTAGTCAGAAAGCTAAGCACTCACGCTTCAGCTGAGAAACGTCAACGAACAGGTTGGTGTCCTTCACTACCAAATCCATCGTGTACTTCTTCTTGCTCGCAAGGAGAGAATCTCCCTTAGAAGAGACCTTGAAGTGGCTCCAGAGCCCATCCAGTGACAGCCAGCACCCAATGGTGATATTCATTCCCTGCCGTCCAGGGAGGGAACAGTCACCACGCCGTTGGAAGACATGGGAGAGCCCGTGAAGTTGCCCATTGCTAAACTTTGCTTTGAAGGTCTTCACAAACCCCTTCCCTTTGAGTTCAACCTTAAAATCCGGAAGCCGGATTGGGTCCAACGCCCGGACATTGTTTGGGAGGTAAGTTCGCAGCACCGTATCAATGTACGAGTTCGCATCATATTTCGAGCCTGCAAGTGCACCTACAAGGAAGTTACAAGGGGAAATGAATATGGCAAAAGAAGGCATGGCAAAGCGTTTCCTTTCCTATGGTGTGTTACCCACAAACTTGTCATTCCAGCAGGGAATGGCAGACATGGCAAATATGAATGAATGAAAAAGGCACAAATGAATGGTGTATTCGAGAATGCAGCGATAGCTGAAAGCCTTACCAGATGTCAGGATCCCTAGTAAAACTACGGGGAACAGCATGCTTGACATTCTGAAAGAACACCATATATATATTGTAGCTGCTGAAATTTATCGCACATCGGCAAATTGCTATATAATAAAGACTACGTAAAGCAATCTCGACTACACACAAATCGTTTTAGCAAACGGTAATTTCTGATTGTTAGCAATGCTAAAGAGCGCATTAATTTATACGTAGAAGAATCAAAATGCAAATACACGACAGGTACTACTCACTTGCTTCCACTACCCCAGAGCGGATGAAGCTTAGGCTTCTGTGCTTTTTCTTAAATAGAAGAGGTGGACCGATAGACGAGGCAATCGCTATGTTGTTATCCACTGTCGCTTCCAGAAACAGAAAACAATGATCTCTGATATATAGGTTACACCTAGATCTGGAAAACACGACATTTATCTTCACTGAAGTGGACAGCGTACATCCAGGGTCCTTGAGACTGAACAAAGCACGGCTAGTCGCTTTGTGTATTCTTTACAACGGTACCATGCACGCCAACAGCGGCTATCGTTGAAGCATAAAGTGGCATCCATTCTCTTCAAGCCCTGCTATTGTTCTCATAGATCTAAAACCTGAGACACGATAAACGGCTGTGGTGAAACCCTGTGAAACGTGTTTTGCCCAATTTGGGAATTTCGCATGATTCAGCTTTAGTTACATGAGTAATGATAAAAATTATATATATACACATATATCCTCGTCACACCATTCACAGCACTGGTCCTCTAGCGACTGCAGACAATGCCGCGCAAGACACGTAGCGATACTGAATGCGTCGCTGGAACATCCCGGCGGAACTCCAGTGACGCGCAGAAGAGCCGTAGCACTGCGCCGAACCTATCCGCGCGTGGTATGTGCGCGGGTAAGCAAGATCACGTCCGCGTCACCAAATTATAGAGAGAGACCAGCCAAGATTGAGAACAGATGTTATTTCGCCTTGACTCGGATGTATTGCGTTCAAGAGCACACTATCGCGTGCCGCCGGCGGTCTGCGACAGCGTGGATGAGGCTGCGACAAGCTAGCTCTTTTTTGCTAACATGTTGCAGTTTTCAGCTAGAATAGCGTGAAGTCAGCATCCATGTCAGAGACCAGTGCAGAAGTAGCCAGACTGATGATGTCTTGTAAGTGTAGGGTGTACTACCTGAAGACCGAAGTTTGTGCTGCCTGCGATTTCTGGAAATCCGTGGTCACTTTGTAAAGTTCTAGTCGATCCTCCCCTTGGCACCGAATCGACATAGTGTCGATTAAGTGGCAGAACAATAATGCGAGTAATAATGCCAGTACGATAACTGTGAGCACACATAAACGTGACACAATGTAAGTAAAATGCAACATAAACAATTTATTGACAATGTATTTTACAACTGTCGGTATGCATGCAAAATTAATGCCCCCTGCTAAACGGGATAGGGCGGATATAAGAACAACTCTTTTGTAACGTTTGTTACGATGTTCTGTTTGATGACAAGCAGAACTTGATGCAATGGGAGAGGTCACTCTCTAAAATACAATACAGCACTATTTAGCGTACAACCAAGTAAGTCGGTGTCATTTAGCACGGAGCTTGCTCCTTCTGACCACTCCTGGTTTGGAACTTGTACTGCAGGATGGAGTATCCTTTTTCATGCAGCAGAGCTCCGAAAAGAACACAAGCAGGGAAGCTGCGAGGCCCACGAGAAGAAGAAAGAAACAACCCTGGATATTGTTCAGGGCAAGCGGCTGCACGCCGTCTTCGCGAACGTTGGCGCACCGGGTGTAGTTGCGAAGGCGCCATTCCATCTCCTTGTGGTAGATGTTGCATTGATTTATGCGTGACACGCTAAGAAAACAGAGAGAATCTTTGGTCAGTGATCCCGTTCTTAGTTCTCCATGAATAAACTTTTGCTACGTTTCGCAAACGTTAACTGAGCCATAGGCAGACTGTTGGTGACTGTTCTCTCCACATACGTCATCAGAGGAGAGAGCCAGTGTAACAGGTACGCTTCACAATAACGAAAAGGGGGCACGTTAGCGGTAATTTCTTGCGGGTGGACACTGAGTTAGCTTCATTCCAACCCTCCCCGTTCGCCCCGATGACAACGGAGATGGCGACGAGCGGCACGGGCACGACATCGTGGCAGCGGGAAAGCAGCGCAATGCTGTTTATCGGGTATTTCCTAAAAGTATTGCCGTTGCAGCTGTAGGGGATCAGTAAACCACGAGCCGCGATTACAGACGGCTGTATCCAATTATGCAATACATATCCCGCGCACTCTTAACACTCAGTACAGTCAACTTATATAATGCCGTCATATCGAACCGATGACCTGCCATACGCACCTACATGGCATACTCACAAAACGTCAAGCTTTCGTTTGAAATCCTGTGTAAGCGTCTTTCTCAGCAGCATGACGATATGCATGAGACCTCCCGTTCCTTTAGCCACTTGATGCCTGCACTGGCCCGTTCGCACGTAGTTGTCAGCTATGTGGGATTTGAGCATAACGTCCGTCCCAAGCATGACTCGTTCTTTGCGAAGAACACTTGCCATGACAGCGTCCAGCCGTGTGCCTGGACTGTACATGCCCACAACACGTTCGTGGCGGTGACTCAGCTTCTTGAACGTCTCACCCACAGGGTCCTACAAAACATATCTGTACCTGCACCAGTATCTGTGAAGGCAAATCTGTAAGGCATACGGGCTAATCCCGATGTCACTTACAGTGAGGAGGCGTTCAAAGTAAGTGAGCGTTTCCGCTGCTACCTTCGTGTTGGGATAGCGAAAAAGATCTTCGAAATTATCGACGCGATCAGTCGTTTTCCGAACAAGCATTGTGGAAGTGAGTATGCCACTGAGGCTACCCATGAGAACCACCAAGGCTGACATCCAGATGCCCAGGAGTAGTCGGAACCATGATGAGCGGTTCTGGGGATAACCTAAGACAGAGTTAGCATTGGAATATTTCCCATATACGCATTCTTCCAAGAAAGGCAGTCGTGATTCTTACTATTGGGAAACATGACCTTAAAGTAGAGCCACATGCATTTTGTAAACTGCAGTGAACGGTTTCGGCGGCAAAAATGCTTGGTTGAAACAAAATTCAACCATGATGTAGCCAAAGCTACTAGCACCCAGCAGACGAAGATGCAAAACCAAACCTGCAAATGTCAATTCAGCATTAGATGAAGCGCATCCCTTTCGCAAAACCTCTTGCATATCTCCGAGTATAGACTAGCATGCCTTGTACAGAAGCATGGTTAGAACACGAAAGAATAGGGACGGACACGGATAATGTTCACTATCCTTGTTCGTCCCTGGTCGTCCGCGTTTCAGTTATACTTAGGGATAGCTAACATGCCCAACATTTCGTTGCGTTTCATGCTGCGCGCATCCAAAAATGGAGGCATGTTGCTTACCTCGCCGCTGAAAGACCGAACAAAGTTGAAAGGGTCAACAAATTTCACGGGCCTCCATGTCATCAAGCTCACGTAATTGACGTCATACGGCATGCTGAAATCTACAGCCTCATTGCGACCGACAGTCGGAGCCATCGGACCTAACATCACATCTACTTCCTGTGAACACAGTACATAAACACACTCAGGTGATGGTGGCCTTCAGGAGCGAGAATGCACGATTTAGTTACGTAGAACTACTAACACCCCTCTGCACTGTCCCCAGATATCCGGAGAAGGTGCCATTTGCCTTGATCCCCCAGATCCGCTCCTTCGGAAAAATTATCTGCGATCTGCAAAATAAATACGTGAACCCTCCTGCTCGTTGTCACTTCGAGCTGAACCATATTTCTATATTCATTCGAAACAACGGAAGACACGAATGTGTGCATAAAGTAAGAAGAATGAACAAGAAACACGGAGTGCATATCAAACTTCACCCGCACACCCGTACTTTGGAGCCTGAGTGGAACGTCGAAGACAGCGTTTACCAGCGTGGCCCTTTGAGTGTGGTGAAAATGATTCATCATAACGAGAACAGTGTACCCTCTCAGCGATGCCTGGCACTGAAAGTACTTCTATACCTGTGCCATCACCTACCGAAATTTAAATGCCTTCACGAGTTCCTCCCCAACTCTAGCCAATGGGCCTGTCAGTAGGGTTCCATTCGGGTATTCTTCCATATCCACATAAGGCACAATCTGCAGAAGAACAGGAGTGGTCGCCACAGCGTCGAACACTAGGTTGGAGGTACCTCGACCTTTGTACATCTTAACAATCATAGAAACTAAAGTACCAGAAAAAGGAAGAAGGGAACGAAACAGGAGTATCACTGCCATTTAAAAACATCACTCATCAGGAATGTCGCTTCGTGATATGTGACCTACCCCAGCAGCACAATCTACTAGAAGCCGGGTGTCTCACCTATTTGTAACTGCCTCTCTGAAGTGTTGCGTATTACAAAAGTATCCTTGACCAATCCGCCTATTTTATGTACATGGTGCTGCTTGATTCATTATCTGGCAAGACGCGTAGGAAATTTAATGGCTGTTAAACACCCCTTAATTCACCACTTCGCACTGCCGCAAACACCATTTCATGCACACTGAATAATCATAATAATAACACCTACTCTAGTGGAGATGCTGGCTCACAGAAGTTTGCGTTATGACAGTCGATAGGCAGGGAGCCACAAAGAGTCATCTCCCTAAAGCCACTACTTTGAGCTGCCTTCACTGTCTCCCTACACTGTGGCGATGAGGCCCTTTCTTCGCAAATGCTGTCTTTGCCACTTTATCTATAGGATTTAGTCATTCGGTAATTATACAAACGGTTCAACGGCATAGCGGCTTCCCGAGCCTTTGAACTGTGAACAGATTGCCGTCGGAAGAAGTCAGTTCTTTCGGCAACAGTGCCCGCACCTTACCTGCCCTAGGTTGAAGCGAAAGCAGCCATCCTCTAACCGACATTCTTCGGTGGACCTACGGATAAACATCGCTGGATAGCCTGATGTCACTGCAGCCCTCACCCATACGAGGTACGCGAAGTAAATGAATTTGGACGCCCCCGTATCTTCCGTGAGGGACTGCAGTCTGTACGCAACCACTACTCGAGTGATCGCATTTTGGAAGAGGTTCAGTTATGCAGCTGTTACTTTCCTGCAACCTCATTGGAGACCGTAAATCGGGCAGCTTTTTATTGGTCTGACAAAACCACGTGACGCCGTAAGAGAAAGCCTCCCGAAAAAACTTTGAACATGACAAGATTACTCGTTGTAAACTTCTATAAACACAGTCACCGGCTCAGTCACAGCACAGTCGCTAATGCGATACCGCCTAAGAAGTCAGATACGTGCAAAGATATTTCATGTACCGTG
>JARGYV010090783.1:0-32830 GCA_029532675.1 Ornithodoros moubata
GTGGAGAGGGTAAGGCTTGTCCGTAGACTAAACATTTTGGAAAGCGTTTATGATCGGAATACATTTAGCTCTGGCTGGCTGTGTTTATTCTTGTCATGGAGTGATTTTGTCTCATAATACATGTGTTCCGTTTTACAGGTGGAGAGGGTAAGGCTTGTCCGTAGACTAAACATTTTGGAAAGCGTTTATGATCGGAATATATTTAGCTCTGGTTGGCTGTGTTCTTTCTTGTCGTGGAGTGATTTTGTCTCATAATACAGCGTTCCGTTTTACAGGTGGAGAGGGTAAGGCTGATCTGTAGACTAAACATTTTAGGAAGCATCTATTATTGGAATACATTGGAATACTGTGGCCGGTGGCTTTATTCTTGTCGTGCAGTGTTTTTGTCTCGTAATACCTGTATTCCATTTCAGGTGGGAAGGAACATCTTTGCTGATGAACACCGCACGTGGAAATGTGTTTCGGGCTGGGGATGGGTGATGGTCAGCGAAGTCTTAACGGAGTTTAATGGTGTATTCCACCAGATCATCTAGCATGGTGGGTTGAGTGGAGAACTGACCAGGGGCGTGCAGGGGAGTGCCGTAGAATAGCTCGGCTGTAGTGCAGCCAATGTCCGCCTTGTAGATTTTGCGTAGGCCAAGGAGAAGTGGCAAGCATGTACTCCAATTTATGAGATCATCTGAGGCGTGAAGGGTGACTTTGAGTTGACGATGAAGGCTCTCAATAGTTACATCCACTGGTGGATGATATGCAGTGGTCATGATGAGTTTCACTGATGGTCTTGATGAAAGTGGTCAGTGGGCAACAGGAATGTTTGTAGTAGTGACACATGTGGCGATTAACATTTTCTCTCTGGTATGCAACGCAGCAGCGAGCCCATCGTCTGACATCAGTATTCATGCTAGGTCAGAGGTACCAAGCAGTTATCAGACACTGGGTGGCTTGAATGCCAGGGTGTGAGGTCGTAGAGCACATTAAATACGAGGTGGCGAAAGGGTGGAGGAAAGTAAACCCTTGAGGAGCGGTGGAAAAATCGCAAATGTCTCGACTGGTGAAGGGTAGTTTGCAGGGACGCAGAAAAAGGCTTGATGACTCCCACAATTTGTGCAGCTCAGTATCTGTGCCCTGAGCAATAGCGAGAGCATCCCAATTTAGTGATTGACGTGATGAGTCGGAGAGAGATGAAAGAGTGGGATGGGACAAAGTGTCGGCCACTGTGTTGTCGTGGCCTGAGTCAGTGGTAAATGTCAGTGGTGAATTCGCTGATGAAAGTGGCGGCTTTCTCTTGGTGGTTCCGGAGGAGTGGATGGGATAGGTGATTGGTTTGTAGTCGGTGTAGACTGTGAATTTTGCTCCCTCCAGATAATGTCAGAAGCACGTAATGGCAAGGTATATTGCAAGCAGTTCACGGCTTAAGGTGCTATAGTGTGATTGTGTAGGGAACAGCTTGTGGGAAAAGAAGCCATGTGGGAGCGAGGCGTCGTCTTGAGGGGTCTGGTGAAGGGCTGCACCGACTGCAGTGTTTGACGCGTCAACAAACAGACACGTACATGAATGGCGGATGGCGGACATGGTTGGGGATGAACAAGCTGCATGGTGTCAGCAATGGCGTCTCTGATAATCTGGAAGGTGGTGGTGATGATCATGATGATGATGATTAGTTGTTTTATGGCACAAAAGCGACTAAGGCCATAGAGTGCCAATCTATGGTATAATGTGACTTCTTTAGTGATGTAATGGCTGCGAAAAGGAAGATGAAATGCAAAGGGTTAAAACAAAATTGGGTGATGGAACATTGGAGTTAAAACTTTTACATTGGTAAAACATACGGAGCCAGGTTAAGGCTCAGCGAAGTTGACAAATCAGTCCTTAGAAACCACAAATGATTAATTAAATTTTCCCAGTAAAATCAATGTCTTGTAAAAACCCAAGTACTGTGTCGAAGGCGATGAAGGGCTCATCATCCAGCAGCAGCGCTGGGTGAAGAGGGAACCTAATTTTGTAAAAAGCCGAAAAATGACAATGTCGTGATCACTCAAACAGCGGGCAAGTAATGAGTATGTGTGTAATCCTGACATCCTCTTCTCGAACCAAGTGACCATGAGTGATGAAAGTGTGCCCCAGCTTCAAACGGCTTGAAAGAACCTCTCGCTACCGATATTTGAAGTACTGCGGTCGGTCGTGATCCTAGGATGGGTTTTACAGTGTGTAGTTTGTTTCTTGTTTGCTGTTCCTACAATCTCTGCCACTTCGTTCGCAGCACGATCGGCCTAGCATAATCGGCACCCAGCATAATCTTAGTTGGTGACCATTTTCCTTTATTACATTTGCCAAGTGCTGAGTCTTTCTTACTAGGAGGTTCCTATGCATACGAATACTGCATATGGCACGTACAGAACTTAGGGAGTCTGTGTACACAACTGAAGGTTTAATGCACATTTGTAGGACATAACTTAGTGCTACCATGATTGCACATATCTCTGCTCTAAATATGGAAAAGTCAAAGCTGAGACAGTGTACCTTAGTGAAGCTCCCGCATACCATGGCACATGTCACACCACTGCTGGTTTTGGAAGGGTCGGTGTGGAGTGGCATCCCCAAAGCCTTCTTGAACAAGATGGAATTATTGTTGGATTAATGGAGGTGGAGCGTTCCGCTTGTAAAATTTCTTTACTGAGACTTCACCTGCCGCAGGTGGTTTCCTGGGAGGAATTATTTTATTACATACTAGCGACGGGAGATTGTAGCTTGAAAACTCATACTCTTCGAGACCACGTTCGACACGGATACTGAGGGGAGGTACGACGCTGGGCCTGTTAATAAAGATCTGCCTAAAACGCGTCAGGGTTACACAAGAAAATGCACAGTGCGGAGGGTGGCTTTTGATTCTCATGTAGTAAGAGACTTCAAGATAGAAACGACGTGTTTGCAAGGACGACTCATTTGGCTCGACGTACAGGCTTTGAACTGGTGTGGTCCTGAAGGTCCTGAGCACCAGCTAGAAACAAAGGTGGTGTACAGGATCGAGAGCCTTCAGGATTGAGGGTCTCGCTGATCCATAGGTGATGGATCTGCGGACAACAGATTGATAAATGCAATGAAGAGTTTTTCTGTCAGTGCCCCAGGACTTGTGGGACAGGATTTTTAGTATATTCAACGATTTTAGGCATTTGCTTTTTAGGCTTCTCACATGTGATAAGAAAGTCAGCTTCTTATCGAAAATGATGCCAAGAAACATGGTCCGTTCATGCACAATGTGGGGTTTCGCACCCACTGAAGTTTGCTGATGAGTAAGAAATCTGGACATTGTCAATGTACAAGCATTATGAAACGGAAGTGGGGATTAACTGGGCATTTGAATTCATTTTAACTATAAACAGTGTCACACAGAGTACAGAGCCTTGAGGGACTCCATTCTCCTGAATGAGTGGCCTCGACAGGGTGGTCAAAAGTTGGACCCGGAAAGTTCGCCCTTGGAGAAAGTTCATGATATACCACAAGAGTATACCTCGTATTTCTAGGTTGTACAGGTCCCGAATGATTCCATACCACCAGGCAGTGTTGTATGCCTTCTCTAAGTCAAAAGAGACTGACAGACAGTGATGGCTTCTTACGAAAGCTTCCCGTATTGTGGTTTCTAATCGAACGAGATGGTCAGTTGTTGAGAGGGCAATTCGGAATTCACATTGGTTTTTATCAAGGCAGTTATTCTCCTCGAGGTACTGCATCAATCGGTTACTGATAATTCTTTCGAGTGCTTTGCCGATGCAGCTAGTAAGCGCAATCGGTCTGTAGTTAGTTGGGTCTGATGCGTCCTTTCCAGGTTTTGGGAGTGGAATTATTGTTGCGATTTTCCACGAAGATGGAATTTGTCCTTTTCCCAAACGGTGTTGAAGAATTTTAGCAGGCATTTCTTTTTAGGTTCGTCAGATAAATGACTGAGCATAGAGATATGGTCAGGTAACCAGACTAAAGGGAAAGCCTTGCTGTGGGGTTGAAATGCTTTTGTGGGCGGTCAGTAGGTTGTGAAGCAGCTCCAAAATATGGGCACAGCGTGGGATGAAACGTCGATAACAATTTACAAGTCCGAGCAAGTGACTAGCACTGGGCTGAGGAAAGTCGCATATCGCTTGTGTCTTTGAGGATGCCAGTGGGATCGATGTGATGTCTAAGGAAGCCTACCGAAGGCTGTCCGAGGTGACAATCGACAGCGCTGATTATCACACTGATTCTTCAGGCTTTATAAGAGATCAGATAGATGTGCTTCGTGTTGGTCTTCAGAAATACTAGCGACTAGAATGCCGTCCAAATATGCAAAGCAAAATGTGAAGCCATGAAGAGTCTTGTCGGTAAAATGCTGGAAAGTTCGGGCAGCGTTCCGAAGACGGAATGGCATGCGGATGTATTAAAAGACAAATGGTGTTGTAATAGCGGTCTTGGGAATGTCCAAAGCTTCAACCGGTATTTGATGGTAGGCTTTGACGATGTCTACGGTGGAAAAGACCTTGGTTCTGTGCAGATAGGTGGTGAAGTCTTGTATGGGGGATTGGGGAACGATGCGGTGTAGTAATGATGTTAAGTGCGCAGCAGTCACCATGATGGGTGCCAGTAGCTTTCTTTGGGATCATTCGGAGTGGCAAACCCCATTCACTGTATGAGGGACGAATAATACCGAGTTCAAGCACGTGGTCAAACTCCCATTTCACGGCGTCCAAACGATTAGGAGGAAGGCGGAACGAAGGCACGTCAACGTGTGGTCTTGTGGTAAAGATGTGGTGAGTTGTGTTATATAGCATCGGTGCATTCGGTGGAGATGGTCATGTAATCTCCAGATAGTGGCGTAAGAGGTAGTCAAAGCGAGATGATATGAGGGGACCAGTAGCACAGAGTCCGATGGAGTGGAGACTAGACAATACTCTGTCGAATGACAAGCTGGTGGTATTGTCCACTAAGCATCGTCCGTGCGTGTTTACCAGTAAGTCATAGTACTGCAGGAAATCTGCACCAATAATGGGGTGGCCGACAATCAGCAATGGTGAACAGCCAGCGGCTGTACGAATTGTCGGCGAAGTCCCAAGTTGACAGTCAGGGAACGTCAGAAGCATGCAATACGTGATGAGTTGACAGCTTTCAGGTGATAGATTGGGGGCATTGTCTTATGGTCACCTGGTGTGGGAGGAACGAGTGTCGATCAAATAGTCCGGTACCGATAAATAGCGAGTACCGGTAATATGGTGTCAGTGATGTAGAATAAACGGTTGAGAGGGTTGGCCTTTTCCTGCCAAGAATATGGCTGGGAGCAGTAGTGAGCAGCTGTTGAAAAGGTGAAATGATACCAGCAAATGCCAGGTGGCGGATAACGTGAAGGAGATTTGTAGGGCGGGTGTCGGCAATGAGTGTCACGAAAGCATGGAGATCGTGAATCCAATGTACGCGGACGTTGATGGTTCCTCATCATTATTTTTGCGACAAGTTGCATCAGGTTTGAGACCGTAGAGTGTAGCTGGTGGACATCAGAAAACAAGGCGGCAATTGTGCTTGCTATAGAATCAGCCAGGAGTACAATGCATGAATCTTGCATTAGTTGTGGTACAGCGACTTCTTGATGAGTCAAAGTGCTTGCGGAGATCTGGGAAGCTTGATATCGACTGCTATTGGCATGGTCGAGAATTGAGTCGGCGAGATTGGCCTGGTTGTCCAGTGACATGTCACGTGCCGTTGCTAAAACAATCTGGACCTAGCAGGCAGTCACTGGAGAAACAGCTGTTTAAGGACAGGTGTTTCTGTGTTAGAGTCGCCAAGCAGCTGGCGCCTTGCTGCACCAAGTTGTTGAAGGCGGAGCTGCTTAGATGTGGTGATGCGATTCCTGCTTGATGGTGTTGTAGGGCATTTCTGCTGGTGCTGTCAGAATGAGGTCGCGAACTTCGACGCCCACATCGGGTGGAAGAGCAGTTAGAACGTGCCCGTAATTGGTGGCTTGGCTCGTGATGTGGCGGGCAGCGAATTGGGCTTCGACCTGGGCAAACTAGACATGGGGTGAGAGGACTAAAAAGGTGGCAAACGCGGTGATGCGACTGTCTCAACCATCATTGATGGTGATGGTGGAGCTTGTAGTGACAGATGGTCGGACGTGGCTCCCTTCGAATCGCCTCCTGGCGACCATATTGAAGGACGTAAGAGTGAGGCAGCTGCTGGCTATGAGAAGGAACGATTTACTGAACGTGATGGTTAAGGCTCGTGCCTCGGTACTGTGGTGCCGATGGTGGTTGAGGTTCCTACACAAGTTTGATGGGTGATGCTTATCTGGGGAGTAAATTCTTTAGGGAACATTTACGATTGGCATACATTTAGCTGGAGCTGGCTGATCATCTCATCGTGCAGCATTTTTGGCACAAGATACCTATGTTCTGTCTCAGGTGGGATGGGTGATGTTTATCCGTAAAGTTTTTTAGGGGGTATTTGATACATTTATCTGTAGTTTGCTGGCTTTTTCTTGTCATAACTCCATTTGGTAAGTTAGCATTTTTATTTTTGTGAAACTTTGTGAGAATAGTCAGAATATGGCAAATAGTCCAAGTTTGGAGAGTAATGTGCACAAGCTCGTTAATCTAGGGAGTACTGATGTACAGTCATAGAGGAAAGAATTGAAGGAGGCACCCTGTCTGGAGAACCACTTCTCGCGAAGTGTGTTCAAGAAATGACGTCAAGAAAGGTGGCTGAACTTAGCGGAGCAAAATCCAGGTGTCATCCTACCGCCAGTAGCAATACGCCATACACGTCACTTTGAGAGCCACTACATAATAATGATTGGTGGGTTTACGTCACGAGATAACTGTGATCATGAGCAACGCCACAGGGTGGGACTGCGGATAATTTATACCACCTGGGTATCTTTTTACGTGCGGCGGAAATCTCCGATTTGAAAGCGCTATATATACAAGATTCCGCTTATAGAGCGCATGCGTAGAGAACGGATTTTTTTTTTTCCTGGCCGCAGACGGCAACCCTACTGAGGACTGTCTCGTGAGTGGTTATCGACTCCTCCTTTCCTACCGGCCGGCGTTTTTTGTTTTTGCTTTGTAAAACTTATAAACATTAACACACAACAATATCCGCGTGTCGGATAGTGACTGAATAAGTGACTCTCCGTGCTTTGTCTTATGCCATCATTGTACGCAAGTGGTGTGAGCCCCCGCTTGCTTTTCAGTCACGTGCTGAACAGACAACTTCACCGCCGAGGCATACGCTCTTCCGTCGCAATCTGCTCTGTATATTCAAACCAGAAACATAGAACCCTCAGTACGACTCAGTTACTATCGCTTCAAGATCACAAACAACTCTTCGCCCACGGGTTTGGACTGACTTCTAGGGATTATATTGGTCGTTTTAGTAATTTGGTGAGTTTAATGTATTGTCGGGGTGATTGGGCTGGGTGTACAGTTCGTTCGTCTTCCACTTCGAGCTTTTTTCCGTTTCCTTTCCGACACGTGTCACAAGGTCGCTTTTTCTTTTCAGACGACCGAAACCAGATCGCACAAGATGCTTGCACCTGGAATTGTTCATCCGTGGGACTACAGTTTAAGTCCTGACGAGCTCCTCTTGCGAGCAAACAATGTCATCGAGGAACTACGCGCGGCGTACGATAAGGTCGGCAACTTGAAAAAAGAGGAGGCGACGTTTGAGAATGTCTTAAACGTAAGTGTACATAGTTCGTAATCGTGTGCATATGCGTTATGTGTGCCTTGCACAGTGCTTACAACCTTTTGGCAGTATTGTGAATGTATTGTCTCAAAAATTGCCAGGTGCTGGCAGACTTAGACCGACTTTCAGAGAACGAGGAGTCTTTTATTACAAGTGCCCAGTATGTTGCCACAAACAAGGAGCTGCGGAAAGCAAGTGCCGAGGCGGACCTAGCCTTGCAAAAGTTTTTTGTTGAAACAAGGTATACTATGTGATGCGACTTTTTTTTCTTGTACTAGCTCTCGGTGTGCACTGTTTCTCACCTAGTTTCTTGCTCTTCTATATAACTAATGTACACCAGTAGAGCACCATTTGTTATGAGAAAATGACAAAAAATCCGAGCTGCAGGTGCACCGAGTTAAGATGCTGGTTTTATAGTATATCTCGGCTGTTATCTGCTCTGCGTTCTGTAGTTGGAAGCTTACACTGAAAGTTACGCTACTTTCTACGATTCCAATGTGTACAGAATGTCTAAGTTCCGGGCTGTTCAAGATGAAAGAATAGACGAAGGAAATAAGTAATTTGCTATTTTGCACATATTCCGTTTTTGTCAGTGAAACAATGAAGGAATACTCTTTTGACCGTGTCTTTCACGAAGCCGAGGTTAGCTGTGACCTAAAACTGGATTCTTCTTTGGATATTCTCTGGATGATTTTGCATATTCCAGCACTTGACATAAGAAATCAATAGCACATGAAGACACTGCAAGTGTTTTCCCATAGAGCTATGTACGCCGTTACCTCTGATACCTGTATTGTCTCTTCGGAAGAATTCTCCGTGTGTATTAAAGGAGAGGCATTTATTCTTTTTTCACAGCATGCGCCAGGACCTGTTTGAAAAGTTAAAAGCTCTGGAGGAAAAAGACACGACAGTTCTTCCTGCCGAAATGCAGAGGTTCCTGAAAAAGCTGATCAAGATTGGCGAAAGGAATGGTATGTCACGACCCACTCTTTTTGGAACACTGTTAACCTTGTTGTGTTATGCACTAGGTCTGCATTTACCGAAGGACGTTCAAGACAAAGTCAAGAAGCTATCAAACGAAATCAGTGACCTGAGCATTCAGTACTCAAGGGTATACAATGAAGAGAATTCTACCATTGAGTTTACGGCGCAAGAACTTGACGGCGTTCCCGAAGACTTCATCAAGAGTCTCGAAATGGTACTACAGCAAGAAGTGCATACTGTAGCCTTCCCTCCTCATGTTTTTCCCGTCTTCTTCCCAGGCCGAGTCAGGCATGAGGAAAGTTACAATGAAGCCTCCTCACTACACGTCTGTCATGAAGAAGGCGAAAAACCCGGAGACGCGCCGTCGTATGGGCTTTGCCTACGGGACCTGGTAAGGCTACGCATTCATTGAACATTACATGTTTAACATCGAGCGCATTTTAAATTTTCAACCGAGAAAGAGACCAGAAAAACAGAGACACGCACGATTTGCACGATTTCTTCGGGTGTGCCCCTCGTTCTTGCTGTGTACCTATTTGTCTTTTACGTTTTCGGTTCTTTCTGATGCTTGTCTTGCTCTTGTGTGCAGCTGTCTTGAGAACACCCCAACGATTGAGAAGCTGGCTGCTCTGAGACATGAGGTAATGGTTTCTTTCGAAGATGTCTTTGTTTGAAGTCTGTCTTTCTGCCACGTCCAGAAAGCTGTGGTGCTTGGCTACGCTGACAACGTCAGCTTTGTCACGGAGCTGTTAATGGCCAAAAACAGGGACGCTGTGCACAGCTTTTTGGTGGATCTGGCTGAAAAGCTTCAGCCCTTGTGGCAGAAGGAGAAGGAGATTCTGCTGAAGCTCAAGGAGGAAGAGGTTTGGTTCTTTTCTGATATGTTTGTAGGATGTAAGAAGGTGTGGTGCTGGAGGCAGCATTAGCTGCTAACACGGGCGGGGACTGCAACTGGAGTCTGTCCACTTTGAGATCAGTTACATGTTACCTTTTCTCAGCTTCGTGTTGCGTGGTGATGATTTGACGTTGAATTCTCATCAGTTAGTGGCAGGAGCTAGTAGGAGGTCAACTTCAGTGGGGATTTGTGAGAATACATATATGGGAGGTCAGAGGGAAACTGAGGCCAAAACTTCAGATAGAGCAGAGCCCCTGGTGGGATTTGAACTTGCCTATAAAACCAGTCATGCTTAGTAAGTCCAGCAAGCCCTTCAGGCAGGCTTTTGGCACTTTCAAGTCCAAAAGACTTTATATATATATGCCCACTAGTTCCTTCAGAATAAGTGTCAGTTGAGCAATAAACTATGAGTTTAGTGCAGTTAAAGCTCTAGCTTAGCTTTGCTTCAATGACTTATTGGCTGCGCTGTACAAGGATGGTCCTGTGTGCATCAGCTGCAAAAATGCAGCAAGTATTTTTTGTTTTTGCGAAATTGGTGGAAATATAACTTTGCAATAGACGACGAACGTAATGTGAATCCAGCCCCTATCTTAGCCAGCTCTTATCAATTTAATGAATTTATCTAATATCCATGACATTACTGACCGAAAAAATCCGTAGGCTACCTGCGTCATTGTCTCGTGCCACCTCACGCATATATGACAGATGCTCTGTAGTCTTCTCAGTACGCTACACATTGTGCACAGTGTATTGAGGTGGTCATGCTGTGCCCTTTGCTTAATGTCACTACTTCTCCTCCTGAGAATGGGCTTTGTACATTGAACTTCATTTCACAAACAGTGTCAGCAGCTTGGCATACCATTTGATGGAGTGCTGAACGCGTGGGACAAGAACTATTATAGCAACATGATGAAAGAGCGCATGTACAACGTGGACCAAGAAAAGTTGCGGGAATACTTCCCTCTTGAAGCAGTCCAGACCTGTATGCTTCAGATATATCAGGTATGGTAGCCTCGTGTGCAATTATACTTTCATTTTTTTTTGTGTATGTCCTGCTCAATGAATACAACAGTTTGGTTTTAGCCCTTGGCTCTTTACAATGTTTGTACGCTTGTAAGGTTAACTTTAAAAGGTTCCCTGCCACAAACAAAAGTTATCACCTGCCTCCTGTGACTAGGCAAAGTAACATTATATACGTCCTGCACTGAAGACAAACTTCCCTGAAGTCTTTTTCATTGACCGTAGTCATAGAAACAAGCCAGTGACAGCCACACGATCAGTCACCAGCAGCCGCACACAAAGGCCGATCTGCAAAAAAGTTCTTGCTGTACCAATATAGGGTATGGTTGTACAGGGCAACACTAGAAGTCCTTCTGACAAAAGCACAAGTTCTTTTAAATCTTTTGTTGTAATCCACGTGTTATATTCATTTTTTATTTCTCCTGGCAACACACGATTGATTGCTAGTTGAAGAGTGACATTCTTTTGCATATAGCTACGGGAGCTTTTTTTTTGAGCTTGGTTTATGTTCTTCATCGTTGCAGGAACTGCTCGGATTGGAGTTCAAGGAGGTTCCCGATGCAAAGCTCTGGCATCCAGGGGCGACATTGGTACGTCTGCATTGAGTCCAGAATGTCACGCAGTTCATGTGATGTCTTCCCCTTCAGTATCGAGCCAGTGATACCTCTTCAGGAGAACTTATGGGATACTTTGCTTTGGATCTGTTCCCAAGAGAGGGGAAATACAGCCATTTCTGCAATCTCGCCGTGCAGGTATTCAATACATGTCATAATAATTAGCAAAGCCAGAGGAATACCACACGCGAGAAATTAAACTTGACCAGTGAGGCTAAAGCAAAACACCACCAACGACGCCAACCATTCGGTGGTGGGGTACGAATTGCTCAGGCACATCATCTTCCACGAGGGATATAAAATACGGTGTGCCATGTGTCGAGGCTTCTGCGCATGTTAAAGAACCCTCAGGGGGGCAAAATTAATCCACAGATCAATCACTGTGGCATCGCTCGTGATCACAGTTGTCTTGCGACATAAAGCAACCAATCGTTATTATTATTGTGAGGCAGAATTGAGTCATCGATCCTCATCCTGATAGTCATCAGCAGCTCCTGCGACTCAGTCTCGCGCTTGCTTGGGCCACGATCATTCTTTCATTTGTACTTTCACCCAGCCAACAGCTGTTCTAATAAACTGCCCCCTTGTTCTGGTCGATCTTTAGCTATGTTACCAACACCTGTTACTAATCTTGCTATTTGGATGGCGTCATCGTATACTCCAAAACCTTCCCTGACCACCTGGACCGATTGCGTGCTGTTTTCGACTGTTTTCTTTCGGCAGGCCTTCAGCTAAATCACAAGAAGTGTCACTTCAGTTATTTTTGGCGATAACACCCGATAAAGTTCGTGCAGTGCAGTAGTTTCCATTGCCGAAAAACGTCCGCGACTTGAGAAGTTTCATTGGCTTATGCTCCTATTTTCGCCGTTTCATCCGTGGCTTTGCCGACATCGCGGTGCCGCTGACTGTTCTTCAGACCAAAGGCTGCGCAAAGGGGGAATTGTGAGATAGAATTGAGTCCAACTTATCCTGATAATCGGCAGCAGCAGCTCCAGCGACTCGGTTTCGCACTTGCGCGGGCCACGATCATTCTTTCATTTGTACTTTCACCCAGCCAACAGCTGTTCTAATAAACTGCCCCTTCTTTACATTATTATTATTGTCCAACCTGAGGTGTTTCGCTTTACTTTGACCAGTCAGGTGCGCTCTTAGAATAACAATGAATTGGTCACAGCATCTTGTGTCCCCTCTTCTTCCTCACCTTCATCATCTTTGTTCTCAACATAACACATCCCAAAACTAGAGAAAACCTTTACAAACATTCAGCACGTATATACCATCGCCACGAGAGGTTGTCAGAAAATCATGTTCTTGTGTGCTGCTCCGCAGCGAGATTGTTGACGCTGTGTTCTTTCTTTCTTTAAGTCTGGGTGCGTGAAAGCCGATGGCACTAGACAGCTTCCTTTTGTCATCTTGCTCTGCAATTTCACAGAGCCCAGAGGGGAGAAACCATCTCTGCTGACTCACGACGAGGCAAGTACTGTCTGTTTTGTCCAGTGGAACCTCGCTAATTTGAACCTGCTTAATTCGGGAAGTCACGTGATGAGTGATGTATGGGAACACAGAGCCTGTGTGTTCCAGTGAGCATGTGCCAGTAAGGCGGAACGATGTTACCCTTGTTGGTTTGTTATCAGCTTTCCTATCAACTAGCAAAGTGAAGAGTGAAAACGCGTGCACAGCGTTATCACTGTTACTTTGACCCAGTCAACGAACCAGAAGGTGGCACATCGTAGCCCTCCATGTTCAATAAGCATGTGGCTGGCTCTTCTTATCGTGGCACAGTAACACAAAACACAATTACACGCCGGCACATGAACTATGTCATGCGCTACAAGCTTCAAAGACCGATTCTTTTTTCTTTTTTTACAAGGTTCATATATTCTGTATGAAAATTAAATAATTTAAAGAGAGCAGAGAGCAAAATAAATTGATATGATGCGGGCAATCCAGTAAGCTGTTCCACTTTCTTTTCTTCTAACTGATAGATAAGGATTCTTTTGCAGGTGGAAACCTTCTTCCACGAATTTGGCCACACGATGCACCACATATGCAGCAGAGCTACTCTGGCCATGTTTGCGTAAGTCATCTCTTGTTCTGCGCAGTGGATGGATGTTCAATGTGTTAGAAAAAGACAGTTTATCAAAACAAGTATGGTCCTTTGTTCTCCTTTTCTGCAAAGTCTGTTAATAAATTCCTCGATTACTCTGTAATTGGCGTGGATTGCCTCCCTGACTTGTGCATTGCTCAAAGATAGCCTGATTGAATGTAGGATTTTTCAAAGCCCACAGTACAAAATTGTGTGTTACCTATTGCGAGTGATTTTGGGCCTGCACAGGCTGAAAGTTTGCCTGCTTTTCGGTTTAAAAAATAAAATGAAATTTCGGACATGACTGAAATATGTCATATACCTGCCTGACTCCCCCTGTTGATATAAGCATGAAAAGTCTGATGGCCTAGCATTTTGTAGTCTCTATTTTTCGAATGTGGCTGGACCAGAGACCTTTTTCTTTCGTTCCCAGGGGCACGAAAGTAGAGAGAGACTTCGTAGAATGCCCTTCACAAATGCTCGAGAACTGGGTATGGGAAGCGGAACCACTCAAAAGGCTGTCGGGTCACTACACTACCGGAAAAGTGTTGCCTCAGGAACTCCTGGAACCGCTGGTTGCATCACGATTGGCCGGCGTAGCCTCCTTTGCTCTGCGTCAGATCAGCCTCGCACTTTTGGACTACAACATCCACACCAGACCACAGGTGGACACAGCAAAGCTATTCAAGGAGATCTCCGAGAAGCTCTTGCAGTACCCTCCTCAGGAGGGTACTAACATGGCCTCTCATTTCACTCACTTGGCCGGAGGGTATGACGGACGGTACTATAGCTACATGGTAAGTATCTTATGGCATTTGGGAGCACAGTCGTGACCCCGAAAGCAGGGGATGAAAACCTGAGATTGAGCTTTTTTTTTTACTGTTCTCCCTTACGATTGTTATTGAGATGAAAATGATAAGTCCCAGTCCTCCTACAAGCTGGCACCGCTTGCCTCAGTGTTGTGGGGATGTGTCTTCGTATGGGCTAACAGTTAGGATATGTACTTACGGGAATGCTTTACGTTCTGTAGTGGAGTGAGGTGTTCAGCATGGACCTGTTCACCTCTCGTTTCAAGAAGGAGGGTGTGTTCAACAAGGAAACGGGAACGGACTACCGCACGAAGATTTTACGACCAGGAGGATCCAAGGTGATCATTTTTGCTGTTCAACACCTTTCACGCTCGACTCATCTTGTTGTCAATTCACATTTCAGGACGCTGCGGACCTCATCAGGGACTTCCTTGGACGAGATCCCAGCAATGAAGCATTCTTGGTCAGTAAAGGGCTCTCTGTGTCCTGAAGATAAATTAACTAAATCTTTTACAAATGTAGCAGTTTGCCATAAAGCTTTTTCCTTCTTTCTTTTACTCTTTCATGGTTATACTTCACGTTATGTCTCCTTGAATGTTGTGGCTGGGAACAGAGCAGATGTGCCAACGTATAAGTGCGAGCTCTATTGATGGGAAAGCTACTCTCAAGTAACTCGAGTGCACTGATAAATTGGAGCTCTCCCTGGTCGGCTGGCTTGTGTAGCCCTGACCAGGGAGAGCTCTAAACCCCCGTTATATAGGAGTCGCTTTATTCGAAGAACGATGAAATCCCTGATGAAGCACGTGCATCTACAACCGGATTATTCGAAACCAGACTATCGGCAACTGTGCATATTACGAAGCGTGTGGACGTGGATACGGGGGCACCCGTGCATCCAGAGTGCACTATTTCCCGCCTTTTGTTTGCCCAGTCACTCGGCAACCCCTTTTTCTTAGGTATGACAGAGTGGGAAATTGGGACAGCGCGTTGCAACGGGAGAGAGAAAGAGGGTATTGGCCGTGCGGCCTTGACATGTGAGGCAAAGTGCAGTTAGTTCATCCGCGGAACATTTCGTTTTGAGTGTCCTCGTGCTTTCTTGCTGGCCTGCGATGGCTTCGCAGACCTCCGCGCGGAAATGCTTAACACTCGAGCGGAAAGTTTATTTATTGAAAATACCTCAAATGCCCTCATTCGCGCGGTGAAAAAAGGTGACCAGCCCTAATCTGCCATCACCAAGTCGTTTAGCATACCGGCGTCCACGCTGTAGACTATCACTGACAAGCAAGATGTCTTAGACGATTTCGACTCGTTCGTGTGGGCGGTTGCAGACTTTCCTATTGTCGATCCTGTGACGGATGCAGAAATTGTGGATATTGTCGTCGAGGATCGCGAGATCCCTACGGCAGCAGAGATGCGAAATATACTGTATTTGATTCGTAACAGAGTAGAGTGCAGTGGCGGAGACAATGAACCTGACGACGTGCCTCCGGAAACTTGAAGCGGCGCCTGGCGAGGCTTCCCGCCAAACTGCGATAGCGGTTTTTTTTTGCCTGAATAAAATATTTGTTATACCAGTGTTTCCATGCACTTATGAGTCATTTTACTGTTTTTGTGGTCCTGTCGACTTCGATATAACAAGTGTTTACTGTATGTACATTTCTACACTGTCTCCAGAATCAGCATTTAAGCAGAATGAAGCACAAATTCCCTTAGATATCAACATGAGAAATGCTCAGGCACACATACGAGTCATAGGCTGTGCCTAAGGCTGGAAGAGTTTCTATACTAAAAGCATGGAATTTTTACTTTTTTTTTCTAGCACACTAACCCCACAAGTTTAGGATTTGTCATGATGTATACAACACTCTACAGCCACAAGACATCTTTTATTTAAGTTGAACACAAAATCTATGTACAAAAATTACAAGTTTCTCAATATTCACAACAGAAAACAGTACGCAAGCACTGAGTGCAGATCGACTTAGCTGCAGTGTAACCTGCAGAGATACTTGTAAATACCAGGGTCGCGTTTCTGAATTACGAGATTCCGAACCAGGAGATCCAAGCTGACAAAGCCACACAAGTTTAACTTATCTTTGTCACAATAGTTGGAGAGCCTCTGTCTCACGAATGACTAACTTGTGTTCACCTGCAGACGTCAAGCTATGACAGTGGATTGACTGCAGAAGCATGCAAGCTTGTACACAAAGTGTTGCACAGCAACAAAGCAAGTGCTACGCTCGCAGCGAGCTCTGAAGCGATTTCCTCCTCACAATTACCCCATATGGCTGGTGAACTTAATAAATATTATCAGACTGCAACAATAGAAAAATTCTACTAAAAAAATTATTTAATAACGAGAACAATTGTTAATGAATTGCAAAGTACTATGATACAAAAAAAGGCAGAATGTTCTAAATTTACTCACCACTGTCAAACGGGTAGTGTCTACAACAACTATAGGCATAGACGGGAAGATCCTCACGATGGCAGCAATCATTCCAGAAACCTGGGCGACACCCGGCACGCTACCACTCAAAACTTCACCAGTCACTTCGGGGGTTATAAGAAAACCTCGTCACCTCGCAAATATAAATTAACCTACGACTGCGGACCAGTCTCCTATCTGCAACACTTCAAAAACGAACCTAGAAGGAGCAAAAAAACTTCACATACTATCACGTATCACCGACCGTCTGGTACTACGCCCGCTGGCACAGAGGCGTCGGCCACAAGTCCGAGACTGCACAGTCCGTCTCACAACTCGTCAAAATGTCTGGCGCAAAAGTCCACTAGCTCAACACGGCAGAAGACACACAGAGTCCCAGTTTAGCTCTAACGAACAGGAAACAGTACCGCTAGCACCTCATGTGCCTGATCATACGTTGATCACTCAACCTCACTTGTCTACCCCAGGTCCTTGCAGGAAAAATCTGTCGGTGCACCAGATTTCCAGCAAGACGAACGCTCACATTTGGTTTCAGTCCTTCCCGGCACTGAGCGTCAGTCCAGTTAACTATCTAGGTGATGGCTACTATACAAATTCGTTGGTGCCTGGTGACGTAAGAGGTTCCATACTCTGCAAGAAATTAAAAATCTGTTAATCGAGACCATCATTCAAGCGCTTATCGGCAGTTCCCGAACAACTTTGGCCCCAGCTCACCGGCGGGTACGACCTTGCAGGTTGGTACTGGTTCTTTTCTAAGCTCAACTGGTCCTCTGTTGTCTTCCTGTAGACAGGGTTGTCGAAGTTTAAGCTGGTGATGTTCCTCCTGAACTTGCGGTACACCAGGTATGCCACCATGGTCAACACAACAGTGAGACCGCCCAGGATGCCTATGACCACTCCGGCTATTCTTCCCGTGTCCGGCTTTTCGTCTTGCACGCCCAATCCTATCGCCGTGCTGTTCCCGTCCGGCAGAGACGTCGTGTATGGCGACGGTGCTGAAGTGACCGGTGCCTCTGTGGTTCTTATATCTTCAAGGACAACAAGCGAGCCATTAACCCCTCTATTTGCTGCGGTTACAGCGCCTTCGCAGAGGGAAGCGTCTGAAGTGTTAGTGACAGTTGAAGTGCTACCGGCGCATTTCTTCATACTTCGTGAGTCTTTTGTGGACAGCAGCGGAAAGGATGAAGGAAGAGAGAAATAGAGAGAGTAAAAGGTTGAGAGAGAAGGTTCGTAAACAGTAGCAGAGAGGCACAGCAGGTATTTTTTTTTAGCATACAACAGGAGAACAGACCATCTGTGCCAGGAGATGCTGAAATGCCAACTTACCAATTATTTTGCAGTTCTGCTTGTCCTCCTGCAACTCCATGCCGTCAGGACACGAACATGTATAGCGAGATGAGTGACTGCTGAACAATGGAGCCGGCAAGCACAGGTGCGAGCACAGACCGTTGGCATGTTTGCAATAGTTCTCGCCTGCAAGTACCAAAAGAACCCAGTCTGTAAATCTGTGCATAGCTTCCTTCTGGTGGGCAAACAGAGACCAAATGCCTACCTTGAGGCTGTTTATAACTGTGGTATATGTGAAGTGCCATGGGAGAATAAACGTCGTGGACTATTGAAGTGACGTTCTCGCCGGTGAACTTGTTGGCTTTGTTGATGGCTTCCAGGTCCCAGTCTGTCCAGTACAGCCAGTCCTTTTTGGTTTCACAAAAAGATTACAGATAAATATCTAGGGCACGAGCACTACGAAAGCGGACGAGAAAGCCCAAAGATTACAAAATGATGTCCAACCTCGAAGACGTCCAAAGAGAACGGATGTTTCACAGCCACTGGTGACGAGACGACCACACGTCTGTTTGTTCCGTCGTAGTCGGAGCTACATATGATATGCAACTTTGCATCTGCCCAGAACAGCCTCCTGGATACATAATCTACAAAATAATACACAACATCACAGTCCCGTAACAATCCCTACCGCCATCCATTCAGACCAAAGCTTACCAATAGCGAGCCCGTTGGGCCACAGAATATCCGTGGTCACAATTGCAGTACGGTGCGTTCCGTCCATGCCTGAACGTTCTATTTTTGCTGCATTGCCCCAATCTGACCAGAACATCCAGCTAATAAAGAAAGAATAAATTAGTGACACCCCTGTGGCAGGTTGCAAGAGGATGGGGCGATCCCCAAACTTACCCCTCGAGAGGGCTGACAACAATGGCCCTAGGTTCGTCTAGGTTGTCGGAGAAGAGGGTCCGTCGCATCGTGCCGTCGACATTGGCCACAGATATGGTGTTCAAAGCAGTGTCCGTCCAGTAAAGGTGGTTATAAATCCAGTCGATCGCGAGCCCATCCGCAGCTTGGAGGCGATCTTTAATAACCGTCGTGATTTCGTTGCCTCCCTTCATTGGAGCACTGCCAGGTAGCAGAAAAACGAGCTTAAGAATATCGCCAGCAACCTCCATACAAGCAGATGCTCTCGATGCCTCACCTGTTGATGGCTTCAATGACAGTATCCGACCAGACAAGAAGTTCCTTGTTGTACAAGTAGTCCAAGGCAACGGCGCTTTTGACCTCGGAGATGACTTCATTGTATTCGTTTGTTTCCAAGTTAATTTTTCTGATGTCGTGGCGGTTCGCAAACAGTAGGTATGGCACGCCAACTAGAACGGGAGGAAAAAATCCACGCAAATTTAACATCGGTTTGTTTCCTACTGGACAAAAGAAATTTCGTACACCCAAAGGTTCACAAATCACCCAAGAACTCTGGACCAGTTCAACATGCAATCACGGGTGGCACCATACCTGTCGCCCTGCAGAGCCTGTGATCCCTCGGTTCCACGGAATAACCTTCAATACATTCGCACTTGTAAGAGCCCTTTGTGTTTGTGCAATTTTGAGAGCACGTGCCCGGAAGTTCACACTCGTTGATATCTAAAAGTGCAATGTTTACACTCCATCAGTAAAGCAAAGTCATGCAGCGCCACCTAGTAACGCCAAGTGAAGAGTAGAGACTCGCCTTCGCAGGTACGGTTGTCGGACGTCATCTTGAAACCGTGATGGCATTCACAGTGGTAGCCGATGGGGTCGTCTCTGCATATATCTGAGCAACCTCCATTCCTTATGTGGCACTCGTTCTTATCTACGGACACGAAAGTTCTCGTCAAGCTCTTGACATGGCAAGCTATGTCAAAAGTTATGTGCATATCGTCCGGTAGACTCACGACAAAGGTCTTTAGGCTCGTCCTCGAAATTTCCGCAGTCGTTCTTTCCATTGCACACCAGGTCTTTAGAGATGCAGTTGGATGGGCTGCACTCAAATTGCGTCTCTGGGTCACATGCTTTGTCTGAAATAACGCAGTTCTTTAGCCATCTACATATTGCATGACCACTAGTTGGTTGGAATCACTCACTACAATTACATAAACTATGAAATGCTATGTGTCAATATTATCAATCAGACAAATACTCCACGATTATTGCACCATTTATGAAGCTCTAATCACTTCAATCGTGTCAATTTCACTGGAACGAAATATTTGAGTTCGCACCTCCTTCATAATTTTGTCGAGCCTGCTTCGTTGTGTCTTTCCACCTTTCTTTTAACACTAATAATGTAGATTCACATCTACATATAACTTAATGAACACGGAACAGTAAATACTAAATGCTGAACCCTTGCCACACTGCAAAGCCTTCACATGAGCCACGTATTAATCGGCTGGACGACTTACTGCTGGGACAGTCCTCGTGCTCATCCGACTTGTCGGGACATTCAGCTATTCCGTTGCACTCCAATTGTCCGGGTATGCAGTGCAGGTTCTTGCACTGGAACTGGTCCGGTCTGCACGTATTCGTACCTGCACGAAGGCAAACAAAAAAACTTAAAACCACTGTCTTTGACCACAAACAAGAAAACCCTGCCATCCAATCACAGATATACTGCTAGAACAAGCTATGCTCACAATTTGCCTCATCAGACTCGTCAGCACAATCTGGGTCCCCGTCGCAGACCCAGGAAAGGTTGATGCAGTTGGCCCCATTGTCACAGGAAAAGTCCCTGCTTCCGCACGTAGAGTGCCCGGTTGCACTGGGTGCCGTTCCGGGACAGTTGTGTTCATCTGATCCGTCGATGCAGTCCACGTCCCCGTCACAGTGCCATCTGTCAGGTATGCAGCGCCCATTCTGGCACATGTACTCCGCACTGGAACAGGTCACATTTGCTAGAAAGGAAGTAGAATGTTCCATAGTCAACTGAAGGCTCTAGTGGCAGACAGTAAATTTGCAGACAAGGCGGTGCAATACTTACGACAATTTTTCTCATCACTGCCGTCCCCACAATCGTCGTCTTGATCACACATCCAACGCTTAGTGATGCACTTTCCGTTACTGCAAGCAAACTCTTCGTTTGTGCATGTGGTGTCATCTGGAAGACATCAAGAATACCGTAAGTTGCCAGGCCCAGAACAAACATTGCGATCAACATCGAGATCATCGCAATTTGGTGATCAAAAGCACTCACGGCAGCCGTCTTTCTCATCCGAAGCATCCATGCAGTCTTCCTGTCCGTCACAACGCCACGTAATTGGGATACACACACCTTCTTGTGTCTTGCAGGAGAACTGGTCTGGTGAGCAAGTCTTGTTTTCTACAGGAAAGAAGAAACAAGTGAATACCACGTCAGCTCTTTGTACAACAGAGCGCGAAAAACTTCACGCTGGTTTCAAGCCCAGATTAATAACCCTGGGGCGCTAAAACCCTTAACCACACCATGCTAAGAAAGTAAAAAAAGATGTCCAAAATTTAAGTTGAGGTGAAAACTTTGCAGCTACCTTAAGTATACAGCACGCGCACACAACATCCACAAGACTGTCACATTGCATCAGCTCAAATAGGAAGCAAAAGCAAGAAACATGCAGCAGGAGCAGTCTATTTGCTCCCACATTCCTCCAGCTAATTGCTTCTAGGAAGTGCAGTTTCCACGTGACGGCAGAGGAGAGAAATTACGATTATCTACGATCAGCAACTCCACCTCAAACTACCAATGACTCGCGGCTGTAGAATGATCAGCTGGCATAATTGCTGTATGCCACATCGCTAACAGTATGCCAAAGATACAACGCTTTAACTGGAGCTGACCCATTTCCAACTGCGCGGATAATTCACGTCTAGCGCAGCCCTGCGCACTGTTAGCTTTGCAAGCATGGTCGACGAATGCAGTTTAACCAGGAACTTACTGCAGACGGCATCGTCCTCGTCAGAGTGGTCCCCGCAGTCGTTTTCATTGTCACACTGCCACCGACTTGGTATACACTTTCCGTTGGCACAGTGGAATTCAGTCTCTGAACATGTTCGGTTTTCTGAAAGTAAAATGACACTGCACGTCAAGTTGCTGAATGGACAGCTCTACAGCAACCTTACAACTACACAATATGACAACATACACAACTTATATCAAGAACATGAACACGTTTGCTGCATTCAATAAAAAATTCTATTGTTTCGTTATGCTATCTCAACTGCTGTTCACAGGTGCTTTACACGTCTAAAGTGAAGCACACAATCTATCATGTGCTCTTCAAAAGACAGATTGTGTCTTGAACGTGCACAGCAAAAAAAAAAAAAAAAAAAATCCCACTCAATTATGTTTTGAGTGAAACCGTTTTAAACTACTACTGTTCTGGCAAACATGTGCAAAGATTGTGATGCAAAAAGGCATTCACACAGACTGCGACCATGACAGTTTTCCACGTAGTAGTCGCTCCCGGAACCCATGTAGTACCGGGTTTTCCCAAGGTAAAGTACCAAGTTTCTTTTGAAGTCTGCGTTGAAAAAAAGGAAGTTTGCGAAGTATTTTGCCTGTTAAAAGGTGGCCAAGATGAAAAAAAAAAAAAAATCATAAAGACGCTAGCGTTTGCTCCATTTCATCGCCAACAAATCATGAAAATTGAAAAACCGGCGACGTCTCCATGTCCTATACCCCAGTGGCCCTAGGTCCGCCATATCCCCGTGTATTTCTGCCTATTCCCAGCGTCAAATGCCAAGGGCCGCCATCTTGTGCCTTAGCGCGCTACCGATTCAGCCGATCCAACCAATTCAATCTATAGCTCATCCCCGTTCTCTCGATCTGGTGTAAATAATATGGCGGCTTCGGAGCACTTGAACATTGCAGCAGTGTACGTGTCACTTCGTTTAATTTTGTCTCTCTAGACCCATACGATACATCGATTTTGACCACTTCTGATTCTAACCACTTACGATGTCGATTGTTTACACCGGACGGCGGTGAGTTATAGACTGGATTGACTGGATCGGTCGGATTAGCAGCGCACCGTAGGGCCCAAGATGTCTGCCGCCAGGATTTAACTCTGGGAATAAACCAGCTTGAGCCATCTGCCTATACCTGTGGCTCAGCAGCGCCCGTCTGGTGGCGACACCGAAAGTCGTGATGTTGCGGACGATACCGAAACGAATGAGTACGCATAATAACCTCCATAACAGTCATGAAAGCAGCCTTGCTATCCATATTGGAGATGTAATGATGGGCGTGCGATATTACACTTAAGTTAGGAAGTTACAAAACTGGCAGCAGACATCCCTGGGCAATTGAACGCTCCAAGAACGGCGCTAGAAAATTCGGTACCTGGTGTCATACTTGGGTAGTAGTCTTAGTCCATTGCAACCGAAAGAACGAACGACAAACAAAAAAGGACAAATAAAGCTAATGAAGCAATAAACGCAGAAACGCACGAAATGACAGAACTGACGGAGCGGAGCGGCTGGTGACCAGTATCCTGCAAGAGAACCAACAGACGTAGCAGAAGACAGATCGTCTGCTGCCAGCTTTGTGCAACTTATTATCATTCGTAACTTAAGTGTACCATGGCACGTTCATCATTACATTGCTAATGTGGATAGCAAGGCTGCTTTCATGACGATTATGGAGGTTTCGCCGCGATTAAGTTTGCGTACTCATTGGTTTCGGTACCGTCTGCAGCATCAGGCCTGACGGTGTCGCCACCAGGCGGGCGCTGATGAACCAAAAGTATGGGCCATGGAATTTGTTAAGACGTCGCCGATCTTTTTCAATTTTCATGATTTGTTGGCGATGAAATGGAACAAATGCTAACCTCTATGTTATTACTTCTTCGTCTGGGCCACCTTTTAACAGGTAAATTACTTCGCAAGCAGCCTTTCTTTTCAACGCAGGCCTCAAAAGAAAGCCCTTAGAAAGCCCTGTACATTTCTCGAAGCTTAATTGGCAAGGGACTCCGCCAAAATTGTGGTGACGCTGTTGGGGGATCGCACGTGACGTTTTCGTTCTATTGCGCCATGCAGCCTTGGAAGCAATATTATGGTAAACTTCCTACAGCGACACACCACATCCCGTCTAGATTCTGTCAAAGCAGACGACGCTTGCCCTTGAGTATTTTTCACGATGATTAATTGCTGGCAATAACTACTCCAGTGGAAGCCACGTTCTTTTTCTCGCATACCATCGTAAATCTGAAAGCATCAATTTGCGCTGTTAGCCGCCTCACCGGTTAACTACGCAGTAGGATAATAGCCCCATTCCACAGGCTCCGAGGTAAACTTGATAAAAGCGCAAATTGGCTCGCTGCCGCAAGACGCGCGTCGTCCCTGACGTCACACGAACACCCAATGAGAGCACGAGGTGTGGCTCCTACGTCAGACTTTATGGAAAAGCTAAGCAGAAGGCAGGTCATGACGGTCGAACCACGCGAAACCCGCTTTGGACCTGTACTTCCCCGTGCGTTGACGCGTTTAGAATCGAGGTTGCTTTATTGACTGGCTCCTATACCTGCTCTGGTATTGCATCACTCGCTGCAAAGTTAGGAGAAAAAGATGAACGCAGGACTTTCCTAATGGTCAGCATGCGTAACAGTTCTTCCCGCTGCTTTCGTTTGCCGCTGAGTAAACATTCGACCACGTGAATGGAAATATTCAAGCTTTCGCACACATTAACACCCTTCCACAACACTGCAGCATGTTCGTCGCATCTGCGTCGCGGCGAGAATAATTACCTGGGCGTGACATTGGAAGGTGACCATGGTGCGTGCCTAAATGATTCCTCTGTATTTGCAATTAACTCTTCCCTTACATATATGTCCTTGTGGCTCGGATAGCCATGCCTACGAACGAAGTTCGATATAGAAGCGCGTCTATAAAAACATTTTTAACTCGAGCCTGAGACAACATGCCCAAACAAACTTTTTGAGGAAGCCGAAACAATAACATCCGGAAACGAGAATAGGGCTATTTTTATCCGAAACTCACGTTCACAGCTTTTACAAAAAGTTAGCGCAACACTTCATGATCACTTTTCGCAGGCTGTTAACGAGGGATATAGGAGCAGATAAATTAAAACGAAAAGTGGTTTTTATCCGCCATTCGACTTCCCGACAAGAACTGCGATTAGGATACAGCTACCAATGAATGCCACATGGGTAAAAAAAAAAAAAAAAAATCCAAGGCCGCAGCCACAGTGACCGCAAACAACATTCCTAAACCCCTATCAAGGCAAAATCTCACACTTCTGAAATAAGACTAGCGCCGCTAGCCATCGCGGCTGAATCCGCGTCGTCTGCAAACGACGACAAACGACGCGGTATACAATGCGCGATAAAGGCTTAGGTTGCATAAACGCGTACCGCCTTTTTTTTTTTTTCTTTGGGTACCCTTTTTGCAAATGGAACCCTTTACGAACCGACGTCAAAGGAACCGGAGACCCGACTCCACATGATCATAGGTTTCGTGTTCACGACTCCGAATATGTTCGCATGTGATCGTACTTTTTTCTGGTGCAAGGAGAGCTTTGGGTTGGTGTGCGCTGAAAGCGGCGCATTTTCGTACAGTTAATTTATTTTCCGAAAGCCCGAGTTCTCAGCGAAAGTCAAAGGCAAAACAAACCGTACCAAATATTTTCATACGTCGCGAAGTTTTTCAGCGACGCGGGCCCCTTATCGTCGGCGGGTGCTCTGCTGTCCTGATAACAGTACAGATCGGTGTCCACAGCGCAGGACGTATCATTTTGCATGTGCCGAGTCCTTATCTTCGGGCCTCGCGCCGCGCGTCCTCGGAGGTGGGGCGAGGACCCGAAATAGAGACGGCGCCCGCTATTCTGTGATGCGCCCAAAACAGACATCGGACCACTTTCCTCTTTCGTACCAATTGCGCGTCGCGTTCCGTGCCAGACATTCCCATTTATATCCGGAAATTTATATACGGAAAGATCCCTTCATTGCAGTTGAAACAATTTTCTGCTTACAAACTATACTTATTAGAAAGCTACAACGATAGTTCACTATACTACAACAAAAGCATCGCACTCCTAACGCTGTGTTTGCTTGCGAGCAGACGACAGAAGAATCGTCTGCAATAGAAAGTTAACTTACCGCAGCTAGCTTCGTCGGAGCCGTCGCCACAATCATCGTCCTCATCACAATGCCACGAGATTGGAATACATTTCTCGTTGCTGCACCGGAATTGATTTGTCGAGCACTGACCTGAAAATACACATTGAGATCGTTTGAGATATTTCTTTATTACAGACGACAAGATCGTGTGGAATTCCCGTTCTCAGATGCTAGTAACACAATGAATCGATTATATTACACTACTATTGTGCAAAACAAATCAATCTATTGTTTTTATGGCTGAGGATCACTGCCATCGGCAACAGCGACATTATCTCACTGATAGAACGAGCAATACATGGCACTAAAGTGATACACTTTCTAGGCAGCTTTTGTACGAAGCCTGTGTATACGACCAATTATCTGAGAGTTGGTCCGTGATGCGATAACGGTAGTATTTTCGGGTACGGCAGAAGCGATTAGGAACGCCTCAAGTCATGCTTCAAGGTACTTGGCGTCGCCGTTTTATTGAAGCCTTCCCCATATTTCGGATATCGAGGTCAGACTACGGCCCTGTCTAACCTTGTGCAGCGAGTACGAAGAAGCGCCGAAGGGCCGAACATGTGGCGAGTAGACATTCTCGACATTTTAAAAACCACGGCACAGAAATGCGGGGGTGCCACGGGCTGTTAAACCCCAAAATCTTGGAACGGGGACTTCAGCTTTTTTTGTGTGTGTTTTCATACCTGCAGCGATTTCGGCAGCACTAGCAGAGGGCCGAGAAAGCCTATCGCACCACAACGTGCACGGTACGTGCTGTGAAAATTTTCCTTGGAGAAAAAAGCCTCCAGCATGCGCGGCATGCTTTTTTGAATGGCAGACATTACGCCTAGGGCCTCGACGCCCGACTCTTCCCTCCCTTCTCTCTTCCTCGGAGCTTTTTTTTTTCTGTTTACATTTCGGCGTTTCGAATGAATGGGGACTCCTGGCACACTTAACATGCTCGTCAACACACATTCGCATTTTTTACGACGTACCGACTTTACACCTTCACCACGTGGAAGCTTCGCAGAGTTGGATGACCGAACTACGCAGATGGAGCATCATACGCAGAAGGCAGGCTCGGTCTACATCGAGAAATAATGTGACGTAAAATAGGGTCTAAAGAAGCACAAGCCACAAATAAACAGCAGTGTAGCACGTCACGCTATCGAATGGACTGCCTGTGTGAACGAACTGGAATTTAACCCTTCCATACTGTGGGCCTCAGCTCACATGAGAAGTTCCCTTTTGTAGACACACTGTTCGGTCACAAGAAAACATCTGTTTCTTCATTGTACCCTTATTGAAAATTATGCCCGTGTAATGTACACACGCGCGCGCATACACACACAAAACTGCAAAGCTAAGCCCTCCACGTCATTGAAACCGTGTAATGAGTCCTTGCGATAGCCCCGCATGTTTCCCGAGGATTCAGCGAACATTACGTAAAATTTATACTTACTAGCGCTGTACGCTGTTCTCGAAAGGTGTCCTACGAAGACAAACAGTGATAACCATACTACGGTAGTCCACCGCAGCGATTCCATGCCGGCACGTATCAACTGTATCACACGTACACGTTTTCCGATCGGCTGCCTTCAAACGGACGACATTCACTTCACAGGTTTAAATTTAGACGGTTCACAAAAGCGGTTCCGTGAAACAGAGAAGCACTACCACAAGTGCAGAACACGGGTTAGTCAAAGACGAAAGGTTACGGCAGTCTTTCGCGCTCTTCCAGCCTCCAACGACCACGGCGTGTGTATAGTTGTGACGGGGAATGTCGCGGTGGGAAAATCGTACGATGTCGGCTGCTCCCGTCTGGTGTTCACTACCCCCTCCGCCTCGCTAGTTCCCACTACGACGGGGGCGCGGCGCCACAAAAGCAAAATTACCAGTGACGTCACGGGAGCCTTGAGCCAATCGTGGCGGCTTTTTCGTCACGCCACGGCGAGAATATCTGCTTTCAACCGCGTGATTATGGAAACAAATGAAGATCATAGTTTGTACGAACTGGAGATGTCCGATAAAAGATTCGGGAGGTGTAAATAAGACCCCGCTAACCTTGACTGAGATTTTGTTGGACCCGTGAGGCTGTACGAGCGTGTTTTACTCCTGTGCCCGTCGAAAATGATTCAGTGAGTATGTGCTCCAACGGAACCGTAGCCGTAATCCCAGGCGGGGATGCAGCTTCAAAAGCTACAGTATTTAATGGTTTTAACATCGGGACTGACGTGTTGTTATTAGGCCAATGAGGGTGAAAAGGAAAGTAGTAAGGTAAACTGATATCGAACGAACATCTGACCGAAACTTCGTGCATCATGTTGATACTGACTAGGCAGGCAGACCGCACCCTTTTTCCATGTACGACACAACGAACGAACGAACGAACGATGTTGATACTGAAGGTAAGAAAGAGACAGAGAACCAAATAAACAGGAATGGAATAGAAAGACAGCTAAATAATACATCTAGTTACTTTTTATCTCGCGCAATCTCTTCGTGAATCTTGAACGGGTGAATATACATCACCATCTGACATCGAAATCAGATCCTCGCAGAAACTAATCTACAACTTCCATGAACAGCACAGCTGCTGTTCCAAGAACATAACTCATAGGCCATTCTGCTTCCAACTCATCATAGCACGTGCAGAGGGTTTCTACAACTTGCCTGACGTAAGAATTGCGTCAGCTTTCGCATAGGCCAAGAAGGTGTGGGACTCCTTCTCTTGCGAGCAATTTCAAAACCTATAATTATGGTTCGTTCGGTTGCGCATGCGCACAACCGTTAAATCCCGCGCTCGATTTCCTCTGCGTGCTTTCCGACGTAAACATTACAACGACGTTTGGACTGTGCAACCAACACAGTCAGGTAAAAGACTGCTGTGAGCTGCCAAGGTTGCCAGGATCATCACATTGCCGTGATCGTCTCTGCGCTACATTTGGATGGTCGGCGAAGGCGGACATGTGCGAAGGCTGTCTGGCATTCGGCGCCGTCTAATTGCTGCAGCATGAAGAACTATATGGAGATGGTGAAGATATACGACTGTAATTGTTTTGCTTTGTAGAATTGAAGAAACGGAGGACGTGACAGCAGGTAGCGCTAAGGTCATTTTCTTTGGAGTGTCCAGTGCGGCAATGCAGAAACGTAAACATAAAGGAAAGTGTTAGTTCGTGTGGGCTATATTGTGTTGTGCGTTGTATGATGCAGTGTTTGTGCATCTGTCTTATGTGACTTGTGCATGATGTGAAATTTGCCTCCTTTCCTTGATATATGTGAAGAGCGACATTTTTTGTCTGTCCTCTTACGAACTACGTCCAGGAATTCGGCCTGCTTGGTAAACGTTCTTTTGTTTGTTGTTTTACGCATGATAATGATGCATTCTTAGTATAATATTCAGTATTTTAAACGTGATTGTGACGATTTGTCGATGACTTTTTTTTTATGCTGAGTTGTGCGGTGAAATTTTTGTTAGTTCATGTTTCAGAATTTTACCAGAAAAGAAAAACGAACCGTGAGAGCATGGTGAAAATTGAGGCTGTAAATTTGAGTCCAATTTACGCACACGTGCAGTCATTTAACAGGCTACCTCATTTGCAATAAAATTAATACGTCAGTACATGCGCTTCATTCTAACAATCCAACACATAGTACATGCAGCGAGAAAGAGCTGCCCTGTGACCACAGCGAGCAAACGCTTGTCCATATACCGAACCACATGCAAGCGCACAAGTCATGCGCTCACTGGTAGTCGGTTTTCGAAACCGAAACCGAAATTGAACACGCTCCGCCACCCCCTCTGCCAAACCGTCGTCTCCCTTGGCAACGTAATGCCAAAACGTGAAAGGGAGTGCGCGCACAATTCGGAACAGCCGGGACATCACGCCACTTTTAACCGGGCCGGATCGGAGTTTTTACCGGCACCTCATTCTTGCACAAATAAGGCATCCAGCAAGCTTTGAGGATGTGGACAGCGTCGAATGAGTAGCACGATGATGACGGAAGAATGAGTCGGAAAGATTGTACGCGCGTATTGAAAAATCGAACGACGTGACTTTGAATGGAACTATTTCGCACGCGGAAGTGCGCAACGTCGACGGTGGTGAGGAATAGCTGGAAGCCGGCCGTGCCATGCCGGCAGTAGGCGTGGCGCACTTGGTTCTTTCTCTGGGACAGTTCAAGGTTTCCACTCATCTAATTTGTAATTTGTTGATATTTACTCGAACATTTCGCGTCATACGCTGCAGGAAGGACCACGGACGAGGTTATTTCCTATAACAGATCGTCAAAAGCCGCCGGCGTGGGTTGATGACGTAACCTCTGCGAGGGCTTGTCCGCTGACGTATATGTAAAACACCGCCAGGTACAGTGAGAAGTATTCTGCGTCTGCAGCATTGGTACAGGCGAAAGTGTGTCATTCGAATGACATTGCGGTAAAATCACCGTCATAAAATAGAAGGAGGGAAGCTGATCTTATTTTCATTGGTGACTGGAGGACAGGTTCATCTGAAACAAGAAATGCCAGTCACCATAGCACTTCACAAATAGAGAAACACATAACAGAGCGTCTCCTTTCTGTTCAGGGCATTTTGGTTTGAATTATTCCTGTAAAGTCATCAATTTTCTCATATTTTGTACATATATAGCCGCATCTTCTCCCACCCGGGCCCGGAACGGGGCCGAATCTGTTTCTACCTCCCTCCCCCCATCGGAAAGGAGGACAATTGATGGGTGGAGCCAAGTCGGTAAATGGTATATAAGTAAATCGGTATTACCAACCTGTCTCCGAAGTTGCTGCACGCGCGCGGTTCCCTTTTATTGTGGATGATGCAAGCCTTGTAGTGTGTGAGCTCATGTTTCACAGCTCCCACCACACCCTTCCCCCCAAGAATATAAAAATAAAAAACCTCACAAACTGCGGTCTCGTGTCTATTACGACTGTGGACAAGATAAGGGAAACAGAACGATGTGGGATCGTACGACATGTTGTGTTTAGGGCGCGTAAAGACATCCGCTGAGTTGCTATTGGATGAACTTGCGAATTGCGACACTCACCGACACAGTCACGCCCGGGTTTACCGTGTTGCTCGTGCGACGCAATATGGTTAACATCCGCGTCTGTGCCAGCCGCAGGAATCTATTGCTGACGGGAAATGCAAAGCGAATGTCAACATCTTGTCATAACAGGCTCTTAAATAGTGGGGGGTTCTGTGCTTATCTTGCGGAGGCTTTTGTCCTTATCTTGGTGCTTGAGAGGAAGCACTTCAAACACACTGCGCACTTGACAGAGAAGCTGGGGCCAGTACAAGTGTGTAACGATCGCTCGCGTTGCCATTTCAAGGGCCTCTTTGTGATGGTAACATTTTTTCGTTTTTGTTTTCTTGACGTAAAAATATAGGTAAGACCGTCAAAGACGAACAAGGGTAAAGCATAAAGTTCCTTGCTTGCTGAGTCAGCCAGATCGCCTGCCCGTTATCCCAGAAATTTCACACAATGTACTATTTCAAATTGTTGCGCGCAACGCGAAATCACTTTGCAGTTTTGAATGAAACATATAAATTTTATCAAGCGGCAATCGATAGAATGTCTGGATGTTGCCCTTTGTCACATTTGTAACGCATCTGCAAACCAAAGGAAATTGCATCCGCTTCTGGAGATTTATGATGAAGGAAATAAATGTTCGAAGGTAATATTCGCAGGCTATGCTTTTTGTTATAATAATAATTGATTGCCTTGCGTCGCGAGACACGCTTTTTGTTACTTTGAGGAGTGTTCCAGATGTGTACTCTACCCTTCTGAATGGTTCTGGAGCGTATCCCACGCAGCTTTTTTCTTTTTAGAAGTTGCTTTTTTCTTTTCAAGTATCAGGAGACGTCCCGAGAGCGCCAGCGTGCGTATTGATGAAAATCCGGAGTCAGCTTCCAACGAGATATGACCTGCATACAGCCTTGAAACAGTGACCCAAGATACCCGACGGAACGTGGCGAGGTTGGACTAACGTAATTACCCGTTACATGTATCACAATGTCTGCACTTTTTGGACTGAGTCCAACTGGGATCCACGCAATACACCCGCTGCAGCTGGTTGGTTCGTAAAGCAAAGCTGGGCTTACGGTTCTCAATGCTTTTGTTAGTGCGTTGCATGTTCATCTATTTTTTTTTTTATTTTTTATAGACTAATAATAACAGTAGTATATACAGAAAACTGAAACACAGTTTATATGAGAAAGAAGCTGCCGATCAGAGGTGGCTGTGTCCACGCAAACAAGCGAAAGATTCAACCCAGTTTGAGGGAAAACACCCTTTAACGTGTGGCGGAAAAAACCTTGCACTAAAACCCCATCGCGCCACTCTCAGCTCTGACGTCTCTCGGTCACCAGTTTTTCGCTCTCCAAAGGGCATTTCCTCCTAACGCTTCTTTCCTCTTGAGAGCTCTAACGCACAGTTAGTATCCTTGCGCATTCACGTGCACGCTATTAGTCCTTTCTGCTGAGCGTGCGCTGTGACGTCATTGACAAAGGTACAAAAGGGCTTTAAAAGATGTACGATTTTTATCAATTCAGCAAAAATAGGATAGTACAACCAGAGAGCTTCAGATGCTTTCCTTTTGTGCAGGAAAATGAAATGATGGCCTTCATTCCGTTTCATCGCTGAGGGCGAATCCTTATCGTTAGGATCATCATCATCATTCTCATTAAGCAACACTCAATCGGCTTCGTGTTATTGTTATCCACGTAAAGCATCACTACAAAGTACTCAATCGTCGTGGCCATACTTTGCCTCTGCCTCCCGATTGGGACAATCCACGCCGCCTCTCGCTCCAGTGGGTGAACGACTCCGCAGCATGGAGAAC
>JARGYV010090799.1:0-11665 GCA_029532675.1 Ornithodoros moubata
CCGCGCCCAAATTCTAGCGACGCCGCATCCCAGTTCGTCACTTTCATCGTCTTTAACTTTCTACTCTAGTTTCGTTCGGCCCGCTGTACGTAACGATAAAACGAAAAACAAAAACAAAAGATAAAATAAAAGGGAGGCGCGATGGTGGTGGCATCAGTGCAATTGCCTTTGATTCCTTCGTAATGCGGGCAATTAGAGTATCTTGTGCCGAGGATGCCGAAAGGGCTCCTTCGGGCAACTGGTTGAAAATCACTCGCTGTGCTGGGAACGATCTCGTTGCCCAGGCTCACCGGTTTCCAGGAACCACATCCTCGAAATGGCGGGGCACAGGGCCTTATAGCTTGCACTGCCTCCATATGTTATATGCATGTTTATTACCTATATATCATTATCTTACTTTTATATATATATAGACAAATAAGTTTACACGCACCGAACCCTGATGGCCATATCTTAAAGGAGTTTTTATTTCTCCGCTTTTTTCTTTCTCTCTCATAGCAAACCGCGCTATAGGACGGAACACAAGTTGCAGCAACGTAGACCATCCGCACTTTTCAGTAGTCTTTAAGTGTAGGAGGCATAACGCAACGTTGGGTCGACCTCCATCTTTTTCTGCACTGCTCATCTATCGTTGCTGCAATTTGTGCAATGTCACTATTTCAAATACCCCAGAATTAAACCTTAGCGTCCTGTATGACCATTTGAATTTGTAGAAAAAAATTTCTGCCTGTTGTTGATTCCGATGCTTACTTAGCACCTCTTCCGTTTGTGATGTACGATCAGTGCGGGGCTATTATTTTACAGGTTTTTGGGAAACTAAAATAAATGTGGCACACCTCGTGAACTTCACATTTGTGTCTGCGCAAAGCCCAAGGTCACGTGTTGTATAGCGTTTATAGAAACCAAAGCAATTCGTAAAAAGGCCACGTGGTTAATGCTTATAAGCACTGACAAATACTATTACGTGTTTCGGACGTATGGCAACGTCTACTTGTTTGCTGCCTTTAGCACCACCTTCTCTTACATATATATGTATATTTACTCGCAGTTAGTTTAGTGGGCTAATTAATTATTCAATCGATCATCCACAAAGCGAACCCTCCACTATGTTACCTCAGGCGATATCCAAAATCACCTCCCCCTAATCTGAAGTGCATATATGCAGAATTGGCTTTCAGGACATTGTTTTGATTGCGCTCAGTTATCTCGTGGCAACTGAAGCGATAACTATGGCGGAGATAGCTGAGGGCAGTGGCTGTGACATCTGGATCGAGTCACGCATGATTTTAACGCAAGTTAGTCATGACGACGTGGTCCCTCGACGTATAGTTGGGGTTGGTCTTCCGGCAAGCTTTTCGCGTCGGCACTTTTAGTTTCGGTAATCAATATCTCGAAGCGCATGCTCGCTACCCAATTCCTGAAATACGGGGTAGCCTTAGCCAACCAATGCCTGCGAGTCCACCTTCGATTTAATGTGCCCTAGCTTCTCTAATTAAAAAGTTAATGAGTGAATTAAAACAAATTAGCGGGAAATTAGTAGCTCTGCTTTCAAAATAATGTCCGCCAGGCCGTATATATCACCTGCGCAGACCGTGCCCCAAGACATGGTTAACGTGTAACCGTCACTGTTTTTTTGCTTCATTGCGTCACAATTTTTCTGCTGGGCCTTTCCCCGTTATATTGTGCGCAGATTGTTTGTGCCCACTGAGACCCGGCAATGTAAGGACCGGCTACCCCTTGACTGTCCGCAATAATTGCGTTGTACTACATATTGTATTCAATATGCAGCTGTTCGCGCTCCGTATACAGCTTCGTTGCTACTAGATCTTTTTGGCCTCCCCCTCATATACGGACTCCGTGGACCATTGAGGCGTATTATAAATAAATAAAGCAAAGTTCCTTGGCGGTCTGGGGCCAGCGTCAGCGTACCAGTTGCCGTCAGTCTGCCGAAAAGGTCGAAATTGTCTTCCCCGCTTGTGTATATGTTGGAACCTAACCGACTTGTCTTTCTATAGCGTCTGTAGTGCATAAGCCTCGTATCTGGCTGCAGCGACAAACCCATGTCCAGAAGTGCAGGAAGACAGCCGTGGTCTGTTATGTACATCTTTCACTCAGCCCCAATTCGCAAATGTGTCCTCGTAAGAAACCGGAGGAAATTATGCAGGAAAATGGTTTGTTTGTTTCTTTTAACGCGGTTAAGTGATTTCTCTGGAGACATGACAGTTAGAGCGAAACCGACTTTTTCTTTTTTGTAATGGAAGGAGAAATGTGTTTACTGAAGTCTGTGCCACTCTTCACGCCGCCATGAACGAACAGGCCAGTATCTATATATGTTTCACTGGGGAGTGCCTTTAGCGTGGCATAAAGACGCAGGAAGAAAGAGCTTGTTTGGACACGCCCTCTCAAATTTTCGGTAGTTGAGACATTGAAGCTGGCCTATAGGTCACGTGATATTGCGTGAGCTCGAATTCTTATTTCAAACGAGTTTATTCCTCTACTCGTGGTAGCATCGGAGAACATCTGGTTGATATGTACATAACTTTAGCACACGTCAGTAAGTCACATCGTCGGTATCACTTGGCCTGATATTGGGCTTTTCTTCCTTTCCCCTTTTACGATCACGTGACACAGCAGGGATCAGTTTAACAGTGGGTTGCATTTCAGTCTTCTGCCAGTAAAGGTATAGTCAGAAAATACCGTTTGAAGAATGACGAAATAAATGCCTATACCAAGGCGGAGAACGAAAGACGAATGATCGCACGTATAAAACCTGATCGCAGCACAATTTTTATGGAACATGTATTACTCCTGACACACACTTTTTTCTGAGAGCTCGCTACTAACAGGAATAACTAGGTTCGGCGCCATTATCACTCAGGTGGCCCGGGTCCCAGGCACGAGCAAAGAGGTGTAAATCATGATCTAACATTGGAAGTAGAATAATCCGACGACCGTTAATGATATGGCTCCATATCTGAGATTGCTGAGTAAAGTCTGCCGGCTGCTGTGCGTGACACTTATTACTCCATGTTCCTTTTGGGAGCGCGTTCCTGTACCGCATAAAGGCGTAGCTGACTCACCAGACTGCCAGTTGTGTTCGGTGACAGAGGATGCGGAGGTGGGTCGTGACATCCATCGTGTTGTCCTGACGTCAGGAAAGCTTTCGGGTAGTGGCCACTAAAGTCGTGAGCCACGTTCCAATTCACGTCTCTTCATCGCTTTCATCAGGAATGTTATGAAGCGCACCTTGTTCTAAGGATTTTTTTGATAATAGTGTACCCGGTCTAACAGAGTACTGGGCCAACTTCTTCATTTTTCAAACACCAGAACTCACACTTTTTGTGTGTGAAAGTAATACTCAGTTGAACTTTTTTTTGTAGCTTGCGCACATTTTTGCTCCTACGCTCAACAAGCAGGCACAGAATCAAGACACTTTTCAAGCTCGAATTGGTGATCATTTGGGTTATTGACAACAATGTGTAAAGTAAGTATAAAAAAACAGCGATAATAAGCGGACATTGACTGTGAAATCATTCATGTAAATAGAAAGCACCGACTCCGATGTGTTGCCCTGCGGAACGGGCTGCAGGCGAGATAGTTGAGTTTTCCCGGCCAACAGAAACAAACTGATACCTCTTATATAAGCACCACCTGCCTGTCCATTAGTCACCGCACACGACGGGAAAGTTGGAGATTTCACACGAACTATATGGCTGGAAATAGTCCGCGCATCCGTTGACGCGTGACAGCGTTGACTTATAGCTTCCTTCACTGCCACGACCCTAAATTTTCCCCTGCGTTTTCGCAGGAAAAGTTTTGTAGTAATGTGACGTCGCAATAGACGGTGAAATACTTTTAGAAAGGAGTATGTGAAATGACTTTGTGGTTGCACATACGAGATCCAATGCAGGGAATAAAGCGAGACTGTGTGACATCCTGTCACGTGTTTTCAAGGTCAAGGAATATTAAATCAACCTGCGTCCTATTATCAACAGCCAAGAATAGAACAACGTTTGCCAGCGGCATGACCGAATGGGAGCTGAGGCGTCGCTCATCCTTGCACCAGACTAGAAGGGGGTGGGTTCGAATCCCGCCGTCGGCTGGGCTGTCTGTGTTTTCCAGATGAGTTTCCCACAGACTTTCCAGGCATACGTCGATACAGTTCTCCTCGAAGTAGACCGTGGACGCGCGCTAACCCCTTCTGTCTTCCCCCTCCTTCCAGCTGTCCTGACATAGACATAGGTGCAGAATGTAGCGGCCTTAGTCTACAGGAAACAGAGTAGTGTAGTGTGTGTGACGAATTTCGTGTTCTGTCCAGTGTAAAGGGCTTTTCGTTTATCTTATTGAGCCGGGTCCGAAGGCTTTCTCTTTCAGTGGCGTATAAGGTACAGTTCATGAGAACACGACAGATGTTAGCTACGACTCCCTAGTCCGAGTACAAGCTGGACGCTCTGCGTCCAGTCATGTGCAAGAACTGCGGTGTGAATGCGACGTTGAGGCGAAGGTATCAAAACAAATATAGAAACGGGTTGAATCAGTATTTTGTATCAAGCCTCCCATGCATGTATAAAATCTCGCGCACACGTCGAGTGACTGGTTGGTATATTTAAGTCCGTGAAGCAGTGAACAGAATTTCCCTAGTTCCAGCGGCATAGCCGAGTGGGCATGATTGAATGTTTCATGTAAAAAAGGGGAAAAAATAAGAGTGGGTAAAATGACTCACTGGCATTTGCCAGTTACGTGCCGAAGTCTGGAAAGTGGTGGAATTGAATCCTACGGTCAGCTTTGCGGTAAGCGTTTCTTTTATTTTTTTCCTTGACAGTCAAAGGTGCGTGTCGGCACAGTTCCTTGCGAAGTTAGCCATATTGGCCACGCTCGTCCCCTGGGCACCTCGTCGGGACACGCTTGTCCCCGTGGGAGTACCGGAGTCATCATGAGACGATTCAGTCTATTCCTGCTTTTTCGCTTTTAAGCTTATTAATCCGTGTGTAGGTTGTCCTGCATGAAGAAAAATACGTAGGAAAGGGAGCCCTGGGTGGAAGGAGAAAAAAAAAAAAAAAAGATGGCCCCGTTTTGAGCAGTGAAAATATCAGACAAAACAATGTGGTGGGATTCTCCTGCGCATGACCGGTGACCCGGAAGAGCCAGATGCGCTCGAGTATCTGCTCTTGCAAGTTGTAATTACCATCAGTGATTCCAACATCCACCATTCGTCATAAGCTCGACACACATTCACACTCTGCAGATCTATCAGCTGATAGCTCGACTACGGCACGACCCAATACATCAGTCAGAGTATGTCATTCCACCGGACACTCTCCGTCGGAGGCTATGCCAACATGTTGCTTGCTTCAAGCGACATACGCCTTTTCAGCTTCGACGTCTCACCTGCTGGAGTCTTGGTATCTATTGCTATGCAAGGCATCCTCGTACTCGTATATCATTATTCAGGAATACGGAAAGCACGTCAAGTTCAGTGCTCATTAGTTTAGGGTACCTGCTACCACCACCTGCGCAACTCTTTTAAATGTTACTCTTCTGGCATCGTCGACATGCAGGGTTCAAAAAAGTATTTTTGAGACCTGTACTTCTGGGGTATTTTGAGTTTCACTGGGTGCACTTTTTTTTTTTTTTTTTTTCTTGCAAGCAGGGACGTGAGTCCTAGGGGGCTTACTCGTGTACATACCCTAAGACGCGCTTTCCCTACTGAATTGTTTACAAAGAGTTTACGGCGTTGTTTAACCGACATCTCCGCTTTCGGTAGTTTCTAAACATACTGATTCTCGTTCTTTTTATTTAATTCCTCTGTTTTTACTTGCAATACTTGTCTTCTGTTGTCATGATTGTAATGGAAGGAGCGGTATGGCCTAAACGTCTGTGGTAGTACGAGGCTGACTGACACAAACGGTGGATGGGGGATTTCGTGAGAGCGCCCTCTGAAAGCATGGGTGCATGCACATTTTGTCGGCATAATATGCGGGTTATCTTGCACAAACGTGTGAGTATTAATACCGACAATTACATTGCGTCTAATGGACATGACACCGAATTCATAATCTCAAGATTAAATGGTAAAAAAACCTGTTAGGAAGACAAAAAAAGAAAAAGCTGTTCGCCAGAGCATCTCTTTGAGATTAGTCGCTTTGACAGGGATAGGAGTGAAACAAAGACTCTCATATTTGGGGGTTCAAGAAATTTAACCTTCAGTATTCCGGCAAGGTATGAACGTGCTATACGACGCTCGCGTAATTATCTCTGAATGATCTCATATTATTCAACTCGTCCGAATTTGACTCCGACAGAGCGTCCGAACCTATTTAGTACCGGCAGAACTGTATTCCAGGAAACATTGTGCAGTCTTTTTGCAAAGCTTTTTCTCGATACGACGAAGGCGGCCAGTGTGAGTCCAGCATTTGTATACGGGACCAATATTGGTTGGTCATACAGAAGGTCATTCATTGTTTGCCTCTATGTGCAGCTTTGGACAAGGGCTATTTCTGTATTTCTGTCCGAGCATCTGTCATTGTCGTGTCCAGCTGAATCCTCGCTTCGCTCTCGGCTTTTGTGTCGTTCGTTTCGCAACAACGCCTTCCAAAATAGACCTATGCTTTCATTGTAAACGCACAGCATGTGACTGTGTTATGTGTGCCAGAATGACTCACCTTGTACCTTTCTGCCCACGGCAGTGTAGTCTGTTACAGAATCAGAAACTATCCTACTCATGGAGGAAAATGGCGCACTCAATGGCATGCAACGCCGCAGTCAACGTCTATTCACGGTGAACAGAATCCTCGAACCGTGGTCTACACCCAATTTCCCAATCATCATTTGGCAAAACCTCTTAACTTCTTAAACTTAAAATTTTTCAAAAACTCTTAACCTTCGCATCTATTAAAGCATAAATAATACGATGTCTGGCGTGAACGTGTTTCATCATTTAGCTGACGAGTGCTTTCGTGAAGCAAACAAAACCGTGAAGCTTATGGTTCAGGTGTCTAAATAAGAACTCACGGCTTGCTATAAGCATCGACGTTTCGGTGAAGACAAGGCTATAGCAGAGTGGCAGCATCTGTTCCTATAAAATTAAGCCAGCATCCGAGTAGGCATCAGTGTTCGGGGGTCGGCGCTCCGGAGACGAATTGACTCTCCCTTTAGAACCCTGAAATGAAGTGAGAATAATATAACGGAACGAAATCCTTCTCACTGTAACAGAATAGGATGTCTTCCGTTTCTCAATGCTCCAGTTTTGTGCTCAGGCCTACCCCCCCAATTCAAAACACTGATGCTGGAATCGATGAAACGCTGCGATGATGCCCGGTGGGCAGGGATGCTAGTAGTTCCTCGTAGTTATCACTACATCTTCTCTTGTACGTATAAAGGATGAAACACATTATCTGTATGAATGGTCACAGGAACAATAAGCGCTGCTGCCCTGTTTTCCGCTGCATACTGAGTACAAAACGTCAAGTAACGAACCCATCCACTGTGTTCAGTTGTCGTTGCCAATATGCTTGCAAGGGTCTGCTCAGCTTCATCCCGCAGCCCTCCTCTCCTACCAAACTGAAAACTAAGATAATAAGATTCATGCGCAGAATGAAATAAGGAGCCCTTAAAACAAGACAACGTGGTCGGAGCTTTTCGGTCTTTCATTTTAGGCATTTTCTTCACCAGCGTCAAACGCACTTCCTCTACAGTATGCCGAGCAACACTAACGATCACCCCCCAACAAAACAAGTAAATTTAGAACCGATCGATTTTTCCCATTCTGTGCTTACTCCAAAATTGCCCGCGATTCTTCTTATTGTGCCCCAGTATGAGATGTAGACACTGTAGGACCTGGGCAAAGAAAGAACCTCACGACGGTTCCTTGTGCTCGCAGGTCGTTAAAACATCCCTCGCTCGCTGAGATAACCTTTTGGCTCGAGCCATACGGATTGCTCTGGTAGGGGTGGAATGGAGGCTATTCGAATTCTTCCTGCTCCCTTTATAATACGCTCTTCCCCTATGAATGCGTCCATGTACATATAGCTGGGCATTGTGTTTTGGTTCCCGGGGTTTACCTTATCCTAGGCTCATAGTTGTTCGTGCCCCAACCATAATTTCGGTTTAATCGCTCTGGAAAGATCGGCCATTGTTGTTCCTCCGCACATTCGTATAAAGCATGGCTGTGCGTATGTAATGATTGACCTGATGTACATTTATGGAGAACGGCATCAGTGTCACCTCCCGCCCTTACCGAAGATGCATTCCTAGGATACATTTCATAAGTTTTGGAGCAACACAACCATCTATCCTTGTCTTTATGGGAATAGGTGTAGAATGACAATAACACTTTCAAATCAAATAAAAGCAGTACTTTTAAGCGATCAGTAAATATGCAATGCCTTTGTGTAAATAATGTGTGAATATATAACTATGTAATTATATGTGGGTACCTTACACAAATGTACCAAGCCCTCCATGAGACAGATGTGTATCGACAAGACAAAAAAGAACCAAGCAAAAGAACATGTATACAATTCTAACACGCTTGCTGGTCTAGATGTCCCGTCATTGAGTTTTGTAAAACTTGCGAAGCAAGTTTCTCTCTGTATCCTTATGTGTCTCCTGCTTACGAAGGGTGCCCAGAGTTCGGCTGCTCCGCCAGGTGTCTTGGGAATTTGGCCTTAGTGACCATGTCGTTATAGGTCTTATTACATATATCCCAAACAGCCTACTCTGAAGCAAGCACACAATCAAATCTCAGAAAGCACACATGGTCACCCCATACATTCAACATACGAAATACCCCAACTTTCCACCCTTATGAAAATGATCTTGCCTCTAATACCAGGCTACTTGGTTCCCTCTAGAGAACCAAGACCCACTGAGTAGAAAGCCAGCCCTGATCATACTTGATTTCACCCTCATTTACTCACTTCGCACGCCGTGGTAGGGTGCCGCACCAGAAGCGGCGAATCTCCCCGCATCATCATCATCATTTGTTGTTGCCCTTAATTGCAATAGGAAGTAAGCATTGTTGTGTGTGTTTTCTTTCGACTTGCCGAGGCGCACCTTGCATGGTTGGTTATTTGTCACACAGCGTTATGTAATACGGTCGATGCCTGCGGAATTTATGGTCGTCAAACAAGTATACGTATAATTAAACTGTAATATCATGCACTTCGACGGTTGGACTAAAGAGTGGAATAGCTGTACTTGCTGCCCCATTTAAGATCCAGGATCCCTTGGAAACCCCAAAAGGGGCTGATATCTATAGCCCATCCACATATATAGCCGGCGCTCGGACAGTGTAAAAGGCAGGACCCCTCAAGCGATATATATAATGCCAATCAGGATTAAACGCATCATTAGACGCTGTAACCTAATTTTCTCTGCACCTGTGACCAAGGTACTAATCTACCTGAATTGTCCTGATAAACAGAACAGTGCCGAATGATGTTTCTCCAGGGCAGTGACGCCTTCGTCTATTATAGGTTTGCACGGTCAAAAGTGGCGATGGAAACGCCCTCGAAGGTAAGACATCATGGGATGTACTTAATGACCTCGAAATTACGACTTATTTTTGTTCTTGTATTGTCAAACACTAAATGAATCCTGGAAGTTCTGAAATCGCCCAAGGGAAGATAGTGAGGGGAATACGCCCTTATGGAGTCTTGATTTTATGTCCCTATCGGTGTTTGCCGTTGCGAGAAGCGGACTAAGCGGATTCTGTACTACTGCGTCGGTGGATGCCAGGAAGCGATCGTCCAGGCGCAACTTGTTTGCCTATGACATTCCCTTAACAGCGTTGTTACGACAGATTACATTCTTTAACACATACATAGCTAACCATGCTAGCACGTAAACGTTTAGGCGACAGACGTGTGCCTTTATTTCTATGCAGGGCAATGAACTGACGGGTAATGGAATTTCACTCACCCCTTTCGTCTGCACAAATGTCCATCAGTTCTTCTTCAGGTCTGTTCTTTAGTTCTGTCAGACATCAAGGTGACGCACTAGGGGAACATTAAGCCGCTCGCGTATATTTTTACATGCTTGCCATACACACTTAAAAAGCATTCGCCAATTCGGAATGAATTTGGTTTCCGCTTTGCATTCACAGTGACGTTACTTCCTTCCGTGTGCTTTAACGACTGAATGTTCTTTGATAGGACATTGAGACGAATGCGAAAATTATGTAAGGCGGTTCTCACTGTTCAAGTTAAGAAAGAAAAAACGCGCTTCAAGCTGTAGGAAGTGCGACGCAGTGTTTCCGAGTGAGTAAACGATGCACTATAAGGGCCTAGTGGGTAGTAATACGGGGGGCACACACCGTAACACATAAATCACTACGTAGTAATATTGCATCACTTATGTATTCGTGCATGCCTTTACGAGGTTAACCAGGAGGCGCGGGAAGAAGAAAAGCATAGTGTACTTGCGTCCCTTGACATGCCAGAGTTGAGTGTGGTAATCAACACTAAACGTTTTATTTTTATTTTTTTCTAAAGGTACACGGATCATCAAAAAGACGGCTGCCTATAGTATTACTGTCTGAAGATACTCACTCTTTGCTTTGCAGTTAATAAGTCAGTGGAAATAATTAGTAGTTTATTAGGACCAAGGTTTTAACGAAGAACTTGTACAGTGGTGGATACGAGCGCGCGAACCTCGTTAATCGCAACTTAGTAGCTCGAATCGTGATGCAGCATGTCTTTGCAGCATGGCCCATCGCTGAATGCTCAGCTTCTACTGTTGACAATGCCGTTGTTCGTTGCTTTGTGCTACTCCATGAACGCCTGCTGGTCTGATCACGTAGCCAATAAAGAATCTTCTGTCCGTATACACATTTCCCAGTTTTGCTGTGAACAAGTCAATAATCTCTTGTACTCTTCAGGTATCGCAGAATCTGCTTTATGCCACCTCCGTGTTCCTCACTCGGGCTGTTACTGAATTGGCTTCTGTGGGTGGTAGCGTATGCTAGGTCTGGCTTTGTCCCACACTAAAGTTGCAGCAGTGCTCCCATCGCTCGTCTGTGCTTGTGAAACATCCCACCTCATTATCACCATTTATAGTAGTTGCAGTCTGTCCTTCGATTGCCCAATTCATATCACTTGGGACGCCTTCCACTCTTCCTTATCTGGCGCAGCGAGGGCATCATCAAATCGTCCTTACTGTGGGTATGTTTTGCTAGGCAGATAACTTGGGAATCTTTTGACTTTGCGCTGTTCGCAATTTTGTCAGAGTGCATTAATGTAGCAGCAGCAGTTCCCGTACTTGACGGCTGTTGTTGTGTCGTCACCTCTTGTAGCTTTCATCGGTACAATCTCTATGATTGTTACCCTCTTCTGCATCGAACATCATTGCCGTGTCTCGCATTGGCATCGCTTCACGTTTGTTGCAAGGAGAACACTCTCCTTTGAACGGTCACGCTTGTCTCCTCACATTCATGGACATGCCGCTGTTGAGTGTGGAAGTAAATGCTAAATGTAATGTTTTGTTTAGTTTTATACTGTTCATACTAACTTCATACTGTTACTATAGTAGTCTGAAGGAAATCTGTTTTGTAGTTAGTTAATACCTACGTCGAAGGTAATTGCAGTTTCATGAATTATGATGATTATTGCCAAATTTTAATAAGGAAGTTACACAGTGGGGGATACGAGGACACGAACCCCATTGA
>JARGYV010090814.1:0-12044 GCA_029532675.1 Ornithodoros moubata
TTTCGCCCATTGGCAGTTTTCACTAGCTCTTTGAGACCGCGCACCCCGTGTGTGGCCTCCCTAGTGGCCATATCGCTTTCATTTTCTTTTTTTATTACTTTGTATGGCGTAGCATTCAAATGCAAGAAATTACCATTACGTATTTTCCTTTCATCTAGAGTTTACTGCCAACCTCAAAACATCATCCAGAATACCGAAGTCCCTTCGGAGAAGGACTCGTGTCCTGACGGCACCACATACAGCACTCCATTACCGGTCTTCTGCGGAACACCATGCTCTACGACGGGACCTATGGTCCCTGTGCCAAGCAGCTGCGTCAGTCCTCAATTGATTCAGCAACAGAATACCCAAGGAGGACCTCCTGGAGTGCACAGTAACCATGGCACTGGGGCACGATCTTCATTAGCGGCTACGACTGCGTTCGCGTCAGCAGCGATGGCGACATCTCGTTTTCACATTCAGAAAGCCTGTGGTGGCCATCGGTGTTCCTGGAAGTTAGCGACGGTTGTGTTGTCGTTTGTGGTTATTGTACTGTCTGCTACCTTGGCCTATTTTGCAGGTGAGTTTGATATGTCTCGCTATCCTGTACACCCTGTTTCATGATTACTTGGGTACAAGACAGGCGTTTATGCACATCAAATCGGGTACGGCATCGGAACTTCTGCCCATATATCTGATATATTTGTGCCTACTGTTTCGTAACATTCGTTTTCCTGCTTTTATGGGGCTATTGATGGGTTTGCTTGTAGCACCACTAACCCGAACTGCTACTCTCTATTGAAGCACAGTAACGGAGGGGTATTTTGTTCCAGCAATGAGTTCCATCGGTATGCGACCAGAGAGCAGCAAGGCTTGCATCGTGGTGGAGAATGGAAACAACGTACAGAATATGGCTGCGGAGAGAGTAGTGCCAAGAGTAAAAGGTAAGCGCAATGAAATATACGATTCTGGGGACACAATGTCCGAAAATGTAAGACCAAAGGGATCGGACTAGAAATGTAGAAAGTCTCCTCCCTCCTGCCCTTGTCGTTTGCATATTTTACCTCCTGAACATTTGCGGTGTGAGACGACGTATGATTATTACCGCAATTCTGTGCCTATTCGTGGCGTCAATGTTAAGGCCGCCAAACGCAATGACAGGTGTAGACAGAATATTGAGTTCGAAAAATGAACGGTTAATATTGAGTATCGTTTGCCTAGAAATTAGGAAGATGCGTGACATCGGCGTGCACTAGCAAGTAATGTGCAACATAAAGCGCCCTCACTTTAGCCTTTTGAGTAAACGTGCTGCTATTACACATTAAGCTTCACACGTCCTCGAGCTTCTCTATCATTCAGAATGGGAAGCCTCCGCACACTGCTGGCCACTTAGTGCCGACTGTTCCAGACACAGAGTAAAAACAATTTTAGCATGTACACCATACATTGACACCTACGTTTGTGTAGTTACCTCTTAATGGCCATCTCTATCTGCGTTGATTATCTGACCATATGTGACATCAATATTTGAAAGGTGATAGGTCCCAATATTGCTGTACAGGTTCGTTGTTCCTGCTGAAAAGCGCTTGTCTTCTTCAGAATATACTTTCGCTTTCTGTCGTCGTCTTTTACATCCCGCGACAGTAGAGTCGTCCGTACAGAGGGGTATCTTTAATTAATGTGTACGCTATGATAGCAATAACATCGCCGAACTGCACCTAGTTTGCCGAAACAAGTGCGTCTTGTCAAGGAGGCCAGCAATGAAAATAAGGTCCTAACGCTCAAAATAGTTTTCGGAGAACTATGTTGAAGACACGATTCATCCGATAATATTCTTACATGTGACTAACGAATACTGGTTTTAAGGCATAGATATATTCAGAGACTTAGGGATAATGATGTGGTGATGGTCCGCTCAAACCCAACTTTCTGTCAGTAAATAGGCCTGCGCTTCAGTTGCATTCTTCACTCCAGATGATCGAACAGCAATGCAGAGTGCTTTCCTTATTTCCTTCACCTGTTCTTCTCACCAAGCAACTCCTCACTGGATACGGAGTCCCTGTAACTATGCACAGATCTACATATCCTCCACTTCTTCCTGAATGTTTCTTCCTCTGGCCAATGCGTCTTATCGACCCAGCATGCCGAAAACTTCTCTTTTCTTCTCCCCGAGCTTCAGGGAACGTTTCCGCAGAATGTCAAAGACGCAACGCAGCTGGCCGACGAATTTAGCGGCACGGCTAATTTCAATCTGGCAACAGATGTGACTAGGCGGTGGCCATCGCTGATTGGCTCTCTTTGAGCTGTGATGTTCGATGAAGAAAGAACATTATGGCGCCCCCCGTTCTATTCATGACTTGTTTGCAGAGTACTCTGTTGCGTGCGCTGCGCCAGAGTTTTGTAGCAGAATAGCTATGTGTGCCGGTAGCGTGATTGTTGAGCATTAAGAAAGTCCTTTGGTTGCTCGAAGCGACACCCCGTCTTGTCGGACCGCGGATATCGATTTTGATGTTTTGATTTCGCATGGCTTATAATTTCTGGGAGTTCGAGTCTCAATCATGCAGCGTCCGGAAAATGTTCATCTAATTATTTGGAAAGCAAATTAAATAAAGGAGAAAATAGTTCGCTGCTTTATGTCCAGCAGTAGACGAACTGCAATGGCGAGGTTGAAGTGCATCAACTCATCAAGTTCATCACTCGAAGAACGCATATGCAGTGTAATCTTTGCCTCTTGATAGCAATCGTAAGCATTTATTGAAGACGGACCGCTGCTTTTAACGAAGAGGTCGTTTAACCATTTTGAGCACTGTCATGCTGTACTGCCTTCTTGGTTTTCCTCGTTTAACACAGAAATGCTTGCTCCGTAGATTCAGTATGCACTTGCGTGAATGAAGGAAGTCATTCTTAATTAATTAAACATTGCTGTGGTTTTTATTACTCCTCCCCTTTAACTTCAATTAACGTGACCTGGCGAAGCGGAGCAAGAAAGGCGAGTCCTGCTGTATAGATGAAACCGTACCAAGTAGAATAACAGCCTCGTGGTGCCAGCAACTGCACCGGCGGTATGGCCACGTGGGCTAAACGCGCGCTCCTCGTGGTCAGACTGGGGGACAGGGATTGGAAATCATTGCCAGCAGTGCCGTTTGGGATCCATGGTTTTCCTTATGCGATTGCAGGCCCACGTTGTTAGTTCTCTGTGAAGTCAACCCAGGTGGCATGTTTTCCTGCCCCACCCCCGCGATATGCTGCCAAACGAGGCAGGAAACCACTCGGTAAATAACAATACACGACAATACCACAGCTATGCTACACTGTTATTTTCCCTTCGGTTTGCGTGGGAAAAAAGTAGCGCACTTAGCGGCAACTGTCAAACAGAATGATATCTTCCAGTGCTCAGATTTTTTGAAAACCTTTTGGGAGGAGCATATTTGGAGAAGCTTATCTTGTCCAAGTATGCTCCTCTCATATGGTTTTCTATAGGGTAATTTGAAATTGTGTTACGAAATTTCCAGTTTCTTGACTTTGCCTTATACGTGAGCGGCTACAGGTCATTGATGTGCCCTCCTCTAAAACCTGCTTAGTGAAGATGTTGATTTTCCACAGCACGAGATATCTAGTCCTCCTTTCCAATTACTGTGGATGGCCTCATTTCCCTCATTTTCCCTCATTCCCTTATTTTGCATCTTCAAGCGCTTTGCACGTCCAAAAATATTCTAATTAAGAGTAATTCCGTTCCAGAGGACAGAGGATGTAAATCACGTAGTGGGAACCTCGAACTCGGAGCCAGTAGGTAGTGCGAACACGTCGATTGTAACTAGGCAACGAGGTTGCATAGTGTCCACACGAGCAGTTAGTGTTAACGCCAACGTCGAATTTTATAGCGACCTACGCAAATTAAGCTGGTATGGGAAGAGTTATGCAGTTGTCATTATGTTAGTTGTTCAAAATGTTTGAGGTCACTTCTTAATCGCGCATCACCCTTCGCTAACTCGTGCAGGCCGGTGAAAGTGTGTGAGCGAGAAAGATATATAATTGTATATCCACAAAGTTATCACCGAAAATTAAGAATAAGAACACAGAGCGAATCGTCTGTTCTGGGCGCTTCTACCGAGCACAGCGTGATAGGCGCAAAGCTCGTATGTTTAATGAACAGTTCATAAAATGTCGCTGAAGGTCACGTTCTCGGAGCACGGGATATGCATCGTTGCTACATACGCAATTAAAAAGAAGAAGAAAAAAAGGAACCTCATATAGGCACGAAAGTATAAGTCGAAAGAAAATATTCTGCGTGTGTATTCGCAAGGAGACCGCTATATTCTCGCCTTACATAGAAGAGCATTGAAAAGCAAGGGTCAGATTCCGACATTCATCCGAAAATATAACAGTGCCCAATATAGAAGAAAATGTTGTCATGTTCTTTGACGATTACGTGGAAGCCTTCTACCCAAGGTCTACTGAAAGTAACTACATCCCAGGAATTTCCTGCAAGTCTTACAAACTTAGGTACAAAAATCGTGTATATCACAAGGCCAGGATGTGCTACAGCCCACGGGTGCCTGAGCAAGCAAACTTCCAGAGGATACTAACAGAGACCAAAAAACGCGGAGTGAAAATTGTCGAATGATGTGTTGTGCGACAATGGCTCCCTATTGAATTGACGTCACTCTGTTGTTAGGTCCGAAGCTCATCTGTTTTATATGTTCTATCTAGCTCAAAAGCATTAACACCGTCCCAAATACACTGCGTATTGTGCCGTACAATAGCTCATCTTGATAACAATAGTTTTTTCAGTCATTTCCATGTGGCTCCCTTATCTAACGTCCCCACAGGAATCCTCAATATAAATATATGTCAAGTCTCAATTTCTGAGAAGGTAGAAAGGAAGTACCCGAACTCTGTAATCTCTTCGAGGGTGTTCAGTGTTCATGATACAGTCAGAAAATTGTCTCCAGCTCCAACTTCTTCGCTTCTAGCATCACCCAGCAACCAGTATGTTCGGGTGCCATTCAACTTTCACCGTGCCATGGCTACTAGTGCTCTCCACTAGAGGGAGCACACACTGCAACCTTCATTTGCCTAATGCGACGCGCAGGCTTTCTTTTTTATTTCCTCCCGCGTTCTCGTATCCAGTGCTATTTGCGGCGTTTACGAGAAGTAAATTGAAGGCACTACGCGAAGTCCCTCCCCGCCTCTTTGTGCGGGGGAGAATGAGAATTGTAATTGTAGAGCCGATCCATTTTGAATTACGGGGTCACATGCAGTCCGGTTCTTGATTACCGCGTATTACGGAGGGAAATGGACCCGTAAGTTCGGAGGTAATTGGAGCGGAATGTGAAGTCCCTCGGAGCGGGTCGCGGAAATATAGCACCCATCACCATCCTTTATGGAGATATCCGCAAGCGATATCCCTCTCTCTCGCTTTAAGTAATGTAGAAAGTAGATAAAGACACCACAAACGGAAGCGTACAAGTCGAGGTCATAGGTCGGCATTTTAGCTCGACTTCACTCACCTTCAACTTCACCATTGAGCGTACTGCGAGTCATCCTTCAACTTCAACTTCACTGGACCTCATCATCGTTACTCATCATTCGACTTCAAATTCACACGGCCGGTAAACTCACAGCCGACTTCAAAGGTGTTCATCTTCACAGGACTTCACACTCATCCGATATGAAATAGCCACCGTTGCAAATTGCACCGTTCCTGTTTGAGAACGAGGCTAACGAACACTTGGCCTGGACACAGTAGCCGGTTTACTAATGAATAATTGTGCGGTGTTATGTAAAGCATACTTCTTCCCTGTGATTCTTTTGTTTACGATCTTCATACCCTTGAATATGAATCCGGAGCCATGGGCGACCATTATGAACGACGTTAGCGGATCATATAACGTTATTTACGTATATTCGCGCTGCCTATTTTCTGCCTCGTTTCATTGCATTCACATTCGGCACCTGAAACTTAGCTCAGAAATCTACGTGCACAATTCTCTTAACATAATATCGTGCCTGATTCAGTCATTAGATATCACAGCTACTGAACTCCAAGTAGCTGCCTACCAATGTATTCTATCTGCTTGAAACTCTCAAGCTCGTGCCGAGATAATAATGGTCATGTCGTACAACACATCAAATAATCAAATTCAATCTCATATTGATTGCATGCTCCTAGGGACATCTCCTTTCATACACTCGACATCTTATTCAACTTCAAATTCACGGCACCTCAAACTCCTTCAAACTCACAAGGCCTCAACTCATTTGAACTGACAGGACATCAAACTCATTCGCAACCGCAGGACCCTTTCAAACTAATAGAACTTCAAACTGGTGCGAAGTCGCATGACTTCTAGATCATACGAGCACACAGGAATTTACACTCCTTCAGAGTCATAGGACCTCAAACTCGTACGAGCTCACTCGACTTCAAACTCATTCGAACTTTAAACTGGAACTCGCGTATTTTCAAGTCGTTGGATTTCACCCAACTTCACATCACAGTCAGTGATATGATGGTGAATGAAGACATGAGGTCCATCATGAGTCAATTCAACGACGTATGGGCAAGGTAGAGAATACCAAATAAAGGTGGATACCAAAGCATTGTTTGCAGGATGAGCATTTACGTTGTGGGAAGCTTCGAAGCGGATGAGGACTTGGTTGCCTAAATTTTATATCAAATTTTTCGAAACGAACAACAATAACAATAAATGACGATGATGATGTGGAGAGCTTCATTTTTCTAACCGATATGTTCCTTCTCCTCTGTGCAATTAGACCCAGCGCAAAGGCTCTGACAGGATCAGACATTTTAGAATAAAAGCGCCTTGCACCGGTAGAGTTACGCGTATCCAGATTTTCGTACGAAATTGGGTTTGCGAAGGCGCAAGCCGTCATAAGATTATGCATTTACCAATATTCCTGCTAATTCTGCTTGTATTTCTTTCGCCCCTCAGAAGTGTTAAAGTCAAATACGTAATCCTGGGTTGAGCTCTCCGGCTGTGCCAGTTTTTTACGTGGTCAGTTCAGTGTTACATAACAGATTGCCAGCCTCCATATTTTCGCGCCCACGTTGCTCTGAGATGTACTGGTAGAGATGGCTCATAGAGGTACTGGAGCACCCTGCTTTCTTGGTCGAAGGTGACAGCACTCTCCTTTTTCTATTCTTCAACCAACCAATCAACCATGCAAATAAGCTGTTTAAAAAAGACAAAATAGCATCATCAACGATGAGGAGGTTTCCAGTGCTCTCTGGAGACGACAACAGTTTTATGGAGTGCTGGTGAGGTCCGTGGCTTTTGGGCATAGTCGACGAACTTTCCCACGTCATCGTCAGAATGTAATTGCTATTGCTGCCACAATGTCCTAATGTACCATGATTCATAAGCAGCAGTCCTGTCAGCCATTCAAAAGAAGAAAGAATTACTTGAAAAGGATTCCTCTCCTTGCCTCCATTTTTTTCTTCTGAATTTTAACCACGTGTTCGTTTTTCCAGGTTCGACGTCACTGGAATCACCGAAGTCTTGTCCAACTGTACCTTCCGAAGTGGACGCTTACGGAGAAGTGAAGTTGGGAGTTAACTTAACACAGTACCTTCCCCCTCACGATACGTGGAACCTGTGGTTCAATCAGCCAGATCCTGCCTTTGTACGCTTCAAGTTAACCGCACGTCAAGGGTCTCGCTTGGTGCTCTTAGCGCGGAAAAACGAACCTCCTTCGCTAACGTCGAGGGACTTCTCGGAAATTGTGGCATCTGATGATGCTAGACGCCAGTACCGACGCGCTGCTGTGGTAAGTCAGCCTGTTTTAGTTGATCATGAGTGGTTGATACAGTTGTAGTCAAGTTGCCTTGAACTGCCCCCGAGAACTTTAGTCTCGTCTCGGGAGCTGCGTGCTGCATTTCGAAGCGCTACTCAGAACAAAAGTGCACCTAATTACACGACAGTGATGGACAACAAAAAAGGGTCCATCCATTGTTTCCATAACTATGTAGTGAAGATCGATTTGAAAATGAAAAACAACAAATATGTGTCGTTTAGTGGGTAAAAAAATAAATGGTAGACAGTTGTGGAGTTGTATGCTGTAAACGTCGGTCTAGCAGACGCCCTAACAATACCGTCAGCGATGCCTGATATATACAACAAACTTCCATAAGTGACAGGGCATGTGGAAAAGCGCTGCTTTCCTGCGTTGGCAGAGAGAGGCCTGCGCGCATCGTATGTGCTGGAAGTCGTGCAATGACTTCCTTTGTTTTATGGCGTAAAGCAACTTTTCCTTATTAGTCTCCTTCCTGCAGTATCCCCCAATCTTGAAATGTTTCCTGCCATCGTCAGCGAGCAATCGCTTGCAATCGTGAAGGACCACAAGTACACACAACACGCCATTGAATTTGTGCGTAATCAACTTCTGCAAAGAGGAAGGCTGCAGAGATGTCTCTTCCTTAGCAAATTAGTTTGCTGCGCACCGATAAGCTATAGCGCAATAATCAGCAGAGACCCCGAGAAGCAAACATGGGGAGACCATAGTTCCAATAAATAGCAGCAGCGCTAGTAGATATATATATATATATATACACGCGTATATATACGAATAGTGCCATAAGCGAGCTTGTAGATACATTTGGCGTGTATAGTGCTACTGCTTCGTGGTCGTGATTACCGCCTGTTTGTTATCGGCCGAAGCAGTTAATTCTTCGTCTTCATCGTTTTCTTTGCTTGCTTTTTCTTGTTCCCGAAGAAGTACAAATAGAAAGCAGTGCAAGCATTATTAACGTTTGCAAGATTGCTTGAATATCGTGATGACGATAGAAACTTGTCAATAATTCGGAGATGCTGAAGTCGTCGCCCGACAAGTTCGACCACTTTCACAATAACAGAATCGTTTCCTTCTGCAAAGGCTAACAAACATCAAATCAGTTCCGAGTTTGTGGGGCGCGTGCTCCGCACTGCCGTCGCTTCGCTAGACCGCGTTGTCGTCACCCATCGGCATAGGAGCGGAAAGCTCACTTGGTACGCTTTGCGGGTAACGTAAAAAGGTACAGTTGCTCGTCTTGCGTCGACGTTCAGATATAGAAAAATTGAACGACGCAGGATGCTTAGCGCATAATTCGGGGTAACGAACAGATAGAGATCTACTTACCCAATGTTTTGATCTCAGTTTCGCTCCTCCCCAGGAGTGGAATCGTGCTATTATGTTTAACGAGGGAAGCCTCGTGCTTAACACAATGTTCTGAATGAGATTTTCATACTTCGGTGTCAAGCACCTGCGCGTTTTATTTCGTCGGCGAAGTTCCTGTTTTTCCCCAAAATCTCTTTCGCGCTGTGTTCGTCATGACAGCGCCATCCATCTTCTTGCATTTTGTGTTTCGCATATGCAGACGTGTTCTTTGCGCCATCTTTTGTGGATTGCCTTTGCGGGGCAGGAGAGTTGTGAGAGAATGAAGCGCAAAAAAGACTGCGTACAGATCAGGACAGCAGAATAAAAGAAGACAGAATTCCAGAACTCTATTTCTTGACACTTGCACTGCTTTACTGGCAGTAAATTACGCGCATCAAGGGCAGAATCTTCATCAGAAATTCCTCGCATACCAAAGAGATAAAACAAACAGATCTGCGACCGCACAAATGGTTCCCTCTGACCGCGACCATTATCTGGGCGTCGTTTCCTTCCAGTCTTAGCCGCATATCTATTAATAAACTTTTCCTAATTAATACTGCATCGTGTGGCACCAGATATGATCATATGAACCACATGCGGAGTTACAATTGCAATGAGCGTGGAATTTGACGACAATGAAGCACCGACCAAGCACTAAAGACTTGCACCTCAGCTCTTACGATGGTGGCTCCGCTTCTTCGTCCCCTCGTTGTTTAAGTCATTTGGAGAATTAAAAGTGCGCGCATTAAACTTCAATGATCATATCGATCACTTTCTAACCATGCTGTTGTTCCCCGAACAAAGCTCTCGATTCTAAATGAGCTTCTATTTCATGTGCTCTCTGTTCTTCTGCTTTCTTGTGTATGTTTTCTTCCTTGTACGTTTATCCTTTCGTCGTAATTGCTCGAAGCTGCAAAATAAGGCTGCTTTTAATTAAATGATATTCTTTGATTGGCTCGGGGCGCTGGAATTTTAATGAGGGACACTTTGGAGGTCCGCGTTAGATTTCACGCCCCGTGGTCTTCCTAAGACCAACTTTGGAGGATATTAATGCTTATCCACCGTGGCAGCGCCGGGCAGATCTGTTTCCTTGTTATTATCGGGGGACCTGCCTATCGGTATGCCCTGGATTGTGTCGAGGAAAACTTCGCGGCGAAGCGAGACAGGAGTTAAGAAAGAAGGCAGCTCGGTCGCTTGCTGACTGGTGGTTAATTAGATTGTAGATTCATTCACTAAATGCGCGCAGAGCTATATGCACTGATGGGGTCCTTGTCTCGTAATTGAAATCGCTAGCAATGGCATACGAAGTTGTAAGAAAGTGCAAGAGATGATTGGAGTCGCGCCGTTGAGCACTGCATAAAATATGCGTCTTGGAATATTCAAACTGCTTCAAAGCTAGGCAGAGGTGTCCGCTTGAATCGATAAGGCATTACTGTGCACATCGACGCACGTTGTATGCACGTGTTGAATAAAAATTATTCTTTCTCTTCGAGGCAAAAAAAAGTATTGTATTGTTTTGTTTCAGTTAGAAGAGGTGGATTTTATCCATTATCTGGAGCCGGGAACATGGTATTTGAGCGTCATAAACGACGACTCACTCTCTACCTCGGTTACTTTCCATCCAGCTATAGCAAGTAAGTGTTCACTTTATTCAGCAACACATTATGAAATGGGGAGGGTTTCCACTGTAGACAGTGTAGTGCTGCTCCATTGCTATGGGGCCGAGGATGCGAACGAAAGATACATGAAAATACACGATTGGAACATCATGTTGTCAGGTCTCTCGTACGACAGACCTGAAACGCCTGAGGAACCTTCTGTCTCCTCTTGGAAGGATAACTGCGTTGGTGTTTTCCCTCTGTAGGTAGACATCCGCAACGGCAGCATCAACTTGATTGTTCACATCATTCACATCATTTCTTGCACTTTAGGGCAAGTAGGGACCCTGAACTCTCTGGTTTATATACCTGTTTGCTCCGTGAATCATCCAGTTTGGTGGGCCTCTTACGATCCCTCTTGATCACACTCGTCTCCCCATCTATGCCCCATGCCGTTGAGATAGCTAGCTTTTCCTATAGAGTCGAAAACCTCGCCAGCTGATATCCGCTATATAACTGTTGTTCATGTAGCTTGTCAAATAGTTTTCGCCTCTCCGTCTTCTGATAGACGTATTCTTGCTTACTGTGAACAGATGACATTCCTACATCTTGCCCTAACAACTGCCACGGCCATGGAAGATGCCACCTCGGAAAGTGTCACTGCTTTCCAGGTTACATCGGTTTGGACTGCGCTGACAGTGAGTAATATTCTCTTATTCTACTCACATAGGTAGACATGACCAGCGTTTGATTGGTGGCATATGTTGTGAGGTTGCTCCTTCCTTGTTTTGATCTCTTTTGGGTCGAGTGGGACAGAGTCGTAACTTCTCGTGATACAAACGTCGAAAAAACGGAGGCGCCACAATTGCGCAGGCCTTCTTTGTTCACCTATGCTTAAATTTGCTTTGCTTATTGCAATAACATAATAAAACACGAATAAAATAGAAATAAAACATGCGCCAAAAAGTGAAAGAAGAAAAAGGACACGGAGGGATTTCGTGTGTATGTATGTGTGTGGTTATATATTGAACTAACACAGTATGTTTCCCCGTTAGGCTATAAATATTTTTATACGGACGCTTGTTATAACGCAGACGAAATAAAAATTCTTTCGAATGCATTTTTGTGACTTACGTAGCTTTCCGTCTCGCTATTTCTTCTCGTGGCCCTCGGCAACCAATTTAAGTCATATATCACAGTCACCTTAGCCACGTTTCTAGCGGTTTTGTTCACATTAGCACACCATGAAGAACGCAGTCTGTACCGAATTCTTAAGTATTTCTCCGCACCCTCCCTCTTTGTTTTTTTTTT
>JARGYV010090842.1:0-11687 GCA_029532675.1 Ornithodoros moubata
CGTTGAGTCGGACTGTTTTCGTTGACGCCAGCTAAAACTTGGAAATGACGTACTTCCGATATTCACCTACGATACTTCGTTTTCGTTGCACTGTACCGGTGGTGGACTTATCGGATCGGAAAATCTGTGCAACTAAAACTCTCTATTTTCTATGGACTAGTACGATGTATAGTTGCATCGTCAGAGTGGCTGTACTGCAGCTACCACGTCCTGCAGTTCATGGAACTTACGCATATTAAGATTGAGGGAGCGAATGACAGGATTGTACTTCACGATGAAGTGTTTTAGTTTACGCATGATTTCATAACCGAGGTCCTCGAGATCAAAGGGAAGAATTGCTCGGTCAGCCCACTGTCGTGCCAGACCGGCTGTCATCTGTGCCGACATGCGGCTCACATGGAACCCAGGGTCCAGGTACTTTTCCACCATCTCGTACGTGTCGTATCCGGTGTGGTGAGCAGGGAAGCCAGAACCTGGTACGCGCTGTGAATCCTCAGGTGAATCATGGGCATCCGAATATAAAAACGCATTCTCACCGTAAAGTGCATGCATGCTGTAGAAACTCCTGCAATGTAGGCAAACGCAGCACAGTCTAATCCCTCAGTGAGAGGCCACGGGCTGAGAACGAATAAAGGGGACATTTTAATACGCAATAAAACGACAGGAGAGTAGCAGGATTAAGGAGGCCTGTTTGCAGGGCGTTCAATGAAGTTTCGTTTCTATACAGCCTGACAGGGATTTGCTATGGACATACACACAGAGCCTCTTCACTGAGTGTCCCATCCTAGCTCATGAAATAAAGCCTGCAAATTCAGTTTCCAGACATAGATACGACTTTAAGAAACCTTGTAAAGCCACAGCCTCATAATACAATAACTGATCCGCGTGAATGACAAACCTCAACGGTTATGGTGTTATGCGGTGAAGCTCTGGTTTGAGAACAGCAGCAAAGGATCGCACGGAGGTGTACTTACATTGGTTTCTCGTGGCTGTCTTTATTCGACGTAGGATCGGCAGACCAAAAGTTTAGCACGGTTTTGCTTTTGTCTTTGTAATGAGGAGTCTGAAATAACGCCAGCACCACTGTCAGCCTTCAGAGGAACCGCATAAGCAAGCGTGTATCAGTGAGCTTACAATTGAAGCCGTGTGACGAATTGACGCCCCGACTGCAGGGGCACCCCTGGGTCGGAAGCGGTCCCCTAAAAATATGTAATCACTCATGTTACCGTAGACACGTGCAGACATCCGTAACACGCCCAAATCACGTGACGTGGGAGACTTTGAAGAAAATGATCACTAATTCTTACGCGTTTTATGTAACAGTTGCTTCAGAGATTATAGAGAGCTTACACACGCCGCGTAAACTGAAACATATATAACGTAGGTTTGTCACGTCCTTACCGGAGAGCACGTCAGTTCCGATGTAAAGGACAGCTCGTGATCTAAGGCTGACAAAGTGGTCCTCCACCCATTCGGTAGAGCCGAGCATGCCCTGTTCTTCTCCATCCCACAGCGAAAATACCAATGTGCGAACGGGACGCCATCCTTTCTGAAAATACATCGTCATTCTGCAACATTGGTTGCGAAAAATCCTGAGGCTGGGCGCACAAACGTATAGAAGGCTCACTACATTGTGAATTGCGCCAATGTGGTATGCGCTTGTGCATGTACGGATACGTTTTATGTACGCCCATACTCGAGGCTTTTCAGTGTGAATTTTGTGAAGTGTGACCGTCCAGGGTGTAAATAGGAACCATTCCGAATACATGCATTCACTTACTGCTCGTAAATATCCAAAGATCCGCGTCACCTCCAGGAGATTGCTGACGCCCAGCAACGGGTCGGACGCCGATAATTTAGTTACAGAGTCCACGTGGTGCCCGACCATCACAAAACGGTCTGCACAAAGAAGCAAATAGCGAAAGGAGGGCTATGAGCACTTAATTTGTAGAGGCAAAATGACGTGCACACCACAATGACGAAGGTAGAACTCAAGCTTTATTGGCATTTCCAGATGCTCTTACAGGAACCAGGGATGTGTGCATCGCGCGAGGGAGTTCGCGTCGAAATGGGGCGTTACGAAGTCATTCTCTGAATTACTCAGGGTACGTAAACGTCCTTCCCTCCCCTCTTCTCTGCCTTTTTCCCTAAAACCCGTTTCTCTGCACTTTTTAATGTTAACAGCCGATATGTGTTGGACATGTGTGCACATGTATTGGGACCTTCGTCACGCATAGGATTTCCAGGTTGTATGCAAACGACAAACAACAGGGGCCATGAGATAAATCGCGCATGCCATGTCAAAAGGGAAAAAGAAATTCCTACCAGTCTCCCTGATTCCGTTCAAGGTTGCAACAATATTGGCTACCGTTCTCATCTGAAGTTGGTTGTACACCGCAATCCGGACTCTGCACAAAGACGATTTCTTAATGGGAAACATCGCCAACACGTCTTTGTGCGTTTGCCTTCAAGAAATACAAAATATATACAAATTTTCACGGCAATTGCTTGCCCTTTAACAGCACCCAAACATTCGTCGAACATAGTCTTTAGTTATGTTGTATTAAGATTATTAAAAATAACAATATAAAGGCATGAAAATTATTGTGCAACATTTCTCGAGTCCTTCTCGTTTAAGAAATACAAAATATATTCGTTGTTCACCACAGGCTTTTCCAGCATACCCTTTAACAGTACCCAAACATTCGTCGGTCATGGCCTAACGACGAGGAGCACTGAACTGTAAAGAGGGCTATGGTTTTTCAGTCTATCCGTTCGGATGCTTGTGGAACGCCAACCATGGGTCAAGATAAGCTTGTCTAAGTATGCTCCTCCCATAACGTTTTCAGCAAACCTAAGCACTAAAAGATATTCATTCTGTTTGACGGTTGGAGCTACAGTAGTACACTACTTTTCCCCACGCAAACCCAAGGGGAAATAGCAGTGTATGCATACCCCTCGTTGCCTCTGTTCGGGTATGATTCGCAGAGGCCGCTTCGCCGCTCGACACTTTTATCTCGCCTTTCACTATGAAAATATATATGAAAAAAAAAATATGCGCGTTGTCAACAAAACATTTCGATAACAAGAACGCAACTTTCATTCTGCACGGATTTTAGTGAAAACTCCCACAGCAGTTTAATGCTCCTTTAACTATGTTGTATTGATATCGTTAATATAACAATATAACTGCGTGAAAATGATTGTTCTAACACATGTACTAGTGGTTGTGCTCGGCAATTCCACGTCGGATCAGGAAGGGAGGTAAGGATGATCTCTCCGAATTTTTAATTACATATAGAAGCCTAGTCCCTGGGAAGCATAACCATATATGAAACAAGAAAAAATATCGGAATATCCGAACCTCACGGCTTGACCCGACGTGGAACCATCCTCTTTTCAGCTTGTTGAGATTATGCCGTAAGCGACTATATATAGGAAGTTTCAAGAACAACATATCAGCTATTTTGCAAAATAAGACGTACTGTACGTTGTTAGAGGACTCTAAATGGCAGGAAATCGACAAGTTCGGCTGCCATGAATCAGGACAGTCCTTGGAATTAAGCTCCCTGCAAAGTAAAGTGGCTTGTTAGGAAAATTTTGGAGTATCTTCACTATCACATGTCTATCGCATGTCTATCTTCTCTACTACACGTGGGGAAGAGGCGACAGCGACGCCCAGGAGTTGACTTCCACTCGGTAGGTACAGAAATGTGCCTTTGCCTGCTAAAGGTTCTGCGTAAATCATGCTTTCCGAGCAACTCAAGTTGTTTTCAACTGCTAATTCTGTCACTATATGATACTGAGGTCACTGTACGCATGACCGTTTGACGCAAACGTCCTTTCAAAGATGCTTGTCTCCCGAAGCTCATATAAACGCAAACAGTTCTTGAAACGAGCGGTATGTAAATCACTGATGATCAAATTGCCTGATTTCCGTTGGGCCAGTCCTCAATAGCATTTGCTGCCGACAATAAGTGAGTGGTGTCAAGACACAGGTCATCACTGACTGCGGCAAGGCATTGGGGTAGACGTCTTCTTGTGGTCACAACACATGTAAAAATCCCAGTTTTAGCCCGGTGGTACGACTGCACCACGCCCAAGAGGACCACCGTACGATTCTCAGCAAAAAGTGGAAGACTATGGTCGTGTATGGTAGGCCGCTTTTGATTTCGCGCATGGTCTAAGACCTTTAATTCTACTATTAATCAAGAACAGCGTCAAAAAAACTCACGAAACTAATGCTGCGAAAGTCGCTGAGTGGAAAGTCGCTGAGTGCTAAGAGGAAGTTACTCACTGGAGAAGGGTTCTCGCGTCGTCGATTCCTATCGGCTGACACGGAATCCGTGGTAGAGCACATTTGTCCACGGGCAGCCTGTACCATCCAGCTGAGTACACCACAATTACTATCAGGTCAAAGGCAATAACCACTCTGAGCACTATTATAAAATGCTTAGCTTCGTGTGCATCTCGGTCCCGGCAGCAGCTGCACCTACCTTGGTGCGCTGCAAGCTATAGTGTAAGCAATATTTTGAGGCTATGTCATAGACAACTATAGCTATCAAAAACGGAAACTTTCCTTCATGCTACGCACTGGCATACAGCACGGAGAGCAACTTGTGCCACCAAAAGGCCATTACAGGTCTCTTATGAGTAATTTGCTAAAAAGGGGAAAAAATACACTTCTAACCTATTAATGTCATTAACGACGATCTCATGTGCATGAATTTGCGCTTTTAAGAATCCATACCACATCAGAAAGAAACGATAAGTGAAGTTGGCTGCAGTACTGCAACCGACAAGCTTTTTCAGACGCATCTTTTTCTTCCTCGTTCTTACGAGGCGTTCCACGACTATGAGAGAAAATTAATGCCTAATTTTGACAGTGTGAGTGTGTATTTTTCATCAGATATTGCGACTTCGCATAAGACGAAACGTCGTCTCTGTCCTACCTTTAGAAGGATAGCCAGGTGTGCGAGGATCACCCCCGACGTATGCAGCAGTGCCCCTGTGTAAGGCACTGCCTCCGATCCACCAAGAGTCTGGGAAGGGTCGTTTACTGCCGTTTCTTGGTCTGGCATGGCGAGGATCCAGGAACAGAAGTAGTCCAACTGCCCCGGCATTTTCAGCGTTTTTCGTCTAGCACAGGAAAATTAATGTCAAATTCTTAGGCGATCAAGCTGAGTCTATGGCGAACCGGTGTGTTCATGTTTGCAGACGATAGTGATTAAAGACGTGATACAAGTCGTACACACTTAAAAAAGAGTACAAGTACATACTGTTAGTTTTTTTTTTGTTTTTTTTTTTTTTTGCACTTATGAAAACGTTACAGAAATGGCACTTATTTCAGCAACTCGCGCCTCTGAACGGCATCTCTCTGAACAGCTATTGGCCATTACCGTGATAATGGTGAAGTCCTGTTTTCAGAGAGCAAGGTGAGTCAGAAAAGCATATTACACGCCAGGATCGACTCAGAAATGGCAAAAAGGCCCATTTGATATATAATCTTTCTGCAGTGATAGCTAAATTTCTACAGTTTCTTCTAGGTTTTTTTTCCTAAGCCATCGAGTGGTAGAAATAAAGCAGAAAATTTCATTATTCGTTATGCGTTTCAATGGCCTAGACGTATACGGGCTGCTGTCGTTGTGGAGTCACCACCAGTGTTATGCACACTGTTGTGAACACAAGCATCTATTCTGGATATATGAGCCCATGCTGCTTACTGAGTACATGCTTTTCCATGATCGTTTGTTTTCGTTTCTGTAAACCGATGAGGTAGGCAAAAAAAGAGAAAAGAAAACGCATAAATAAACGCGCAGCGAATTCGGTATCCTCGTCTACATTTCCACGCCGATTATAATCTGTAATACCTAGGTGGCTCAACCTGTATATAGGAGAAGCCGAACATCTCGGCCTTTCTCAAAGTTCTTGTATTAGGCGTGCAAAGTACAACGTGGTACACAGTTTCACATAAACCATATGCTACAAACAGACCTGTAACATTGTCTACGAATACCTTCTTTCCAGGCGGTATTCTTCCAAGACGTGCCACACAAATCTTTCCCTTGACTACCACATTCTTGATCGAAAGATGAGCAAAGTCAGACAACGTTCCGTAGTTCACGTACACGTGCGGGGCCTGTTGGCGGGAAGAGTTACAAGCTGAGAAATAAACTCCTCGACACTAAAGATTGTAAACGAAGGTCGTCCTTCAGAAAGACGAACCTTAGCGTCAGCTGCTGCAGAATAGGCGTAGAAGGGTGGACCAGTGGCCATCTGAGTTCCAGGCGCGGGGACTTCATGTTTACTAGCCGTGAGAGAAAGGACGCCGTCCTTGTACAGTTCCACCTGAAACGTGTGATGCAGGTATGGACTGGTAGAAGATTCGCGAAAAGGACGTGCGTAACAGAAAAAGAAAGGCAACGGCAGTACACTGTTACTTTCCCTTGGGTATGCGCGGGAAAAAGTAGTGCGCTTAGCGCCGGCCGTCAAACAGAATGATACTTTCCAGTGCAGAGATTTGTTGAAGACCCTATGGGTAGGGGCATACTTGGACAAGCTTATCTTGTCCAACTCTGCTCCTCCCATAGGATTTTTTGACATATCTAAGCACTGGACAGTAACATTCTGTTTGACGGTTGGCGCTAAGCGCACTACTTTTTCCCGCGCAAAAGCAAGGAAAAATAACAGTGTAGTGTATTGAGTGATGTAGAGAACACTATCAGTGCAATTCATCGGCGCGGTTTTCCTTTTGTTTCCAATCTTCCGTTGTACCGATAATTAGTATGGTGCTTAATAACGGAGGAGCACCCAGAATTTGTGTATGCGATATACACCAGTTCACCTTATGTCTCGTGGCTTTTCCAAATGCAGCAGTTTCTCCGATTGCCTACCGTGTTCTCGTTGTCGGGGTCTGGAAGGCTCATGAGGACATCGTAAGTAAACAAATCCGTCCTGTCCATGCCATACGATTCCCAGGCGTCTCTCACGTACTCCATGACCTTTTGTTGACCAGCGGAGGATTCGCGCACAAGGGCTCTGTGGAAGAAGAGGGCGTTACAAAGCTACTTGGATCAACATGGAATTATCAGATGTTGCCGAGTTTCAGCTTTGTTTCCAGTAAATTAGTGCGACCACGCCTCAATGGGTTACCCTGAAGTGCCTTCGAGGTTCACGAAGCCTCTTGAACGCAGAAAGTTAAAGGTGGCATCCGCGAATATTCGAGGTTCCTAAGATTTGAATGTTGAAATAAATCCATTATCTAGCTTAAGGCACCTACTAGATCACAAGCACAGACTATTTTTCACAGGCTGCTTGAGTTGGTTAAAAAAAAAAAAAAAAAAAGAAAATAGCTTTGTTAGGCATGGTTCGTGGTCACACGGTTGACGGATTCCTATCCGTAAGAATCAACGAACACGTTAAAGGAAACTGGCAGCCACTTCTAGCAGCTTTGAAAGTACACCTATAGCTCCAGCGTGGACCGTGTTATAGCCCTGTGTTCGGAACGCGAGAAACGGCTCATCTTTTCCTCTTGAAGTTAGGTCACGACTGTCACTCGCCTGTGACGTCATCCGCAGTTTGTCCCAATAGTTCCTCGCTGCAAATGAGAGTGCTCAACATCTACCTTGCCTCAGCCGCCGTATTCAATGAAGCGGTTAAGCTTTTGATGCGCTTTTTGACGAACTGAGGCTTTTTCAGCCAATAGAAATCGCTTAGAACTCTTTAAACATCCGGGAAAAAAGTCTTCGCACGGGCCGCATATCAGATAACCACAGTGGGATCTATTTTATCAAATGAAAGACGTTTTGTGTCATCCGCGAAGTTGGCTCGAATCATTTCGACATCAACACTCAGGCCCAACTGCTCGGCTCTTTGGACAGAAGCCCGAAGTAGAAACTTACTTGAGGGTCTCTTTGATTTTCTCGCCAGAAGTTCCTTCGATGATAATCTTGGAAACAGCGTCCGACGCTCCGTAATCGTCTGCAACGAGCCTTCGATAATCATCCAACTGTTTCCGCACCTCATCATCAATAACGCGGTAGTAGTTCACCTGTGTTGATGCAAACGAGATATAGCATCGGGACGTAAGAAGGAAACGACATATTAGGCGCTCTTCAAGATAACAAAGCATCCCATTAAGGATAGAGAGGGGTTTCACGTGACAGTTTTCCTCTGCTATCCTGTCAAGACCTATTCCTGCTCTGCCAGTAAGTTCAAAGGAATAACTTTCATCAGCAAGTACTAGTCCAAATGAATAAGCTTTCAGTTTGAACTAAGAGTATAGCGCTTTCCGAGGATTCTTAGTTGAGTCTCCTCATGAAGCTATAAACCCCTTGTTCTTGTAATAAATTCAGGGGACTTAAATTATTTCTTAAGAGGTGCATATTTGATAAAAAAAATATTAGGCACGAGAGGAAACACCACGGGCGAGATGCGTTCAATATATTCCATACAGTGCTTTACTAACAATGTACACGAATGAACCGCGCAGTCTGAATGCAAAACTTCACCGCACAATACCACAGAATGATATCTTTCACTGCCCTGAGTGGTGAAAAATGATAGGCGTACGTCTTTTCGTGACAGTGAACATAAATGCTGTGGGGCGTTTCCACCTCTTGCTATCAACAGGGGGGAGAAGATTAAAGAAGAGTGAACGGGGCGCCATAGGACTCTTCCTGGATCAACTTTTGTGTTAGAAGTACATCAATAAACGCTGGTATGTTGTTTTTAAACCTTTCCTTTTGTGGCAGATGAGCGTTGGACTTCCGAGAAGTAGGACCGGCTGCTTCCCGAATTGGGTCCAAGGGAGTCGAGGTGGCTGATGTTCCCACAAATGGCGCCCAACGTGGGGCCCTTCGTCCATTTTGCCGGGAAGGAGGAATGTCAGCCTTTCCTTAATAGGTTGATATATGTATATTCGGGAAACGACCATTGCTGACGTCGGTATGATCACTCACCCTGTGATGTCGGCAATTAGCCGCCATAGTGGTGCGATAAGACCAGGGACCGCATATCGCCGTTCGTATCTTGGGCGAAGCTTACATGTCTCTTATCGATACAGGAGCAACTCTCTCCCTCATCGGCGATGCTTACAAGCATTGCCAGGCACAGCACGTGAATCAGGAACCCACAGATGTCACTGTGCGTATTGCTTCCAGTGACTCCATTGCCGCGCCAGCCGCTGTCACAGTCTGGCTTCGCTTCGATGGAAAACGACGGAAGCAGCGCTTCGCCTACCTTCCTTGATTGGCACTGCCCGTTATTCCCGGCAGTGATTTCATCCTTCAGCAGAAGTTGGTTCTGGACTTGGCCAACGGTGGATACGTATACCATGGATTGTCGGCATTTTTTTCCTTTCTTCCGACGTGTGCAAACAGTGCGTCTTCTCATGTCACTGTGACTCCCGCCGCCGAATCCGGATTATGTGCAGTGTTAGGATCGTTTCGCGGTCCCGACGAGGGACGCCGCCAGTTTCAACAAGGGTTGTGGCAGTTCGACGACGTGTTCACGGAGAAACCCGGTAAGACATCTTTGTTACAACACAACATAGATACGGGTAACGCCAGATCATGGCGTTGTAATCCGGGCCCCTCAGTGTTCATAAGCGTGCTATGTTAGACGCTGCACTTGACGAGGTCCTTGAAGCAGGGGCAGTGCAGGAATCCCAGAGCCCTTTGGCGTTTCCTGTCGTCCTGGCTCCGAAGAAAGATGATACCGCTAGGTTATGCGTCGATTCAAGCCGACTATTAAGGGATTTTTACCCCTTCCCGTCCTTTGGCTCTATTTTGTACTCTCTCGGCAATGCTGCTGTGTTTTCAATGCTTGATTGTGGCAGAGGGTGTTTGCAAACCCCAATTGCCCCAGGCTGCTTCCCGGCTTGGGACGGAAGCAGTAGTGGTGACTCCATATATTCCCACAATGCAAAATGTCACAAAAAGGCGTCTGCCTGCAGTCTTCCACCAACAAGAAAACATATCATTTCGAATTGTGATTGGCTCTCTGCATGCGGTGAAGTTCTGTTTTTAGAGGATGGGTCTGCGTGCGAAAAAGTAGAGCTGTCAAACTGAATGTCTTCCACTGCTTAGATTTGTTAAAAACCGTGTAGGGGGTGGCCTACGGGACCCATGCAGATAAGATGGGTCCTGTAGGATCCTCGCGTAATGTTTTCAACAAATATAAGCAGTGGAAAATATCATACTGTTTGACGGCCGGCGCTAAGCGCCCTACTTTCGCCATACGAACCCGGGCGGAAATGGCAACTGTTGAAATACGGTGTGGAAGTTGAAGAGAGCTCTCGACCGGCCAAAAGTTCTCTGGTCACTCAATTAACATGCGGGAATTTTCTCGTCTGCGTATAAAAAATGCAAATACGAAACAGTTTGCCTTACTGCCACATTGCACAGTTACAAAGAAAACTGTTGAAAATCCTAGCAAAACTCGCAGCACAACGTGATGAGAAGGAACACCGTAAAAAATTACATCGTTTACTAACATGATGTATAGAAATTAATAAAACTATAACTTTTTTTACTCCCACTTCCCCCGAGGAATTTAATTTCCAGTGAAGCCCATGGCGTGTGCAGTGCGAGGCATGAGCAAAATGCGGGAAAAAGTAGAGGTGCTAATTTTTTGTGCCAGTACAGCCAATGTGGTGTAAAATGTCAACGAGCGAAACACCTACCCGTAGAAGGACCAGGATGAAGCCAACCACGATGACGAAGCCTAGTATGACCAAGTAGAGCACGATTCTCAAGAACGACCATTCCTCAGGGGAGCGCAGGTAGCGCTCCTCTTCCGTGGCAGCCTTCTTGTCCGAGCTCGTGGATTCTGAACATAAAGTGTCTGTTACAGATGAGACGTAACGAACACCAGCCCGTTCCGGACATAAAACATTTCTAAAGTCCCGTTAGAAACTGTGTCACGATATGAGACTCCCAAGCTGGTGGTGGTAGTCCGTAGCCGCAAACCTCGACACTTCGCTTTTTTTATCGCGTCTGCGTTTAACAAAACGCACTAGGCTGAATGTTATTGGTAGGTTACCTATTAGTTAACAGAAGTTCGGCGGAGGTTTACGTAACTGAGCGTCGCGTGTTGTAGATTGTATACATCACAGCATGCGGAGGCGTAAGAGACTCGGGCCGCTACCATAAAATACCGTTCATGTACTGTTGAGTTGTTACTAAATCAGAAGAATGAAGATGTCCTGAGTGGCGGTTGATGTTCGCTGTGGAGTTCCGTCGAGTTAGAGGAGCACACGTTATGAATCTTACCATTTGTCGTCTCTAGAGAGCTCGCAGTCATGCTGACTTTCTAAAGGGAAGTAGATTTCACACGGATAACCAAGTTGACGCTAAGACCACCGACACTACGCCTCTGATAATACTACGACGTTCCAAATGAGGTGATGATCATGAGGATGATGCTAAGGTATGATTTGGATGACGTCGATGCTTCTGCTTTCTCGTTTTCTTGGCTGGCCCTGTTGTACCCTTGACTGATATTTTCGAACTAATAATGATACTTTACTGCGACTCCATCTTACCCACGCTCGTTACCTTGAGAACAAAGATATCCAGCGGGGCACAAGTTAAAGCAAAAAGGCCTCAGGTTGGAAGCCGCCGATATTTCCCACAGACTGCGCTGCTTCTGTTGTTGTTTTCTTTTCCTTGTTTCGTTTTTTTTTT